>CAUYPK010058924.1:0-96133 GCA_963574355.1 Loris lydekkerianus | reverse complement strand
CTGCGATAAACATTCTGGTACAAATATCTTTGTTATGATGTGATTTTTGGTCTTCTGGGTATATGCCCAGCAGAGGAATTACCAGATTGAATGGCAGATGTATTTTTAGATCTCTAAGTGTTCTCCATATATGAGCTTAGGCAATTCACTGGCCTCAACCTCTCAGAGTGCTAGGATTACAGGAGTGGGCCACTGCACCAGCCACTGCACTCATCCCTCTCCTGGACATTTTATGTAAATTACATCCTACAGAGTCAGCATGCTGGCAGACACCTGAGGTTCTGATTATTCAGGAGGCTAAGGCAGAAAGATTGCTTGAGCCCAGGTTTTGAGGCTATACTATGCTGTGATCTGGCCTGTGAATAGCCACTGCACACCAATCAGGGCAACATAGTGAGATCCCATCTCTCAGATAGATAGATAGACAAATAGGATCATATAGCCTGTTGTGTCTGATTTCCTTCACTTGTCATAATGTTTTTAAAGTTTCCTTATGTTGTAGTGTGTATTGATACTTCATTCCTTTCTTTCTTTCTTTTTTTTTTTTTTGAGACATATGTCACCCTTGGCAGAGTGCGGTGGCATCACAGTTCACAGCAACCTCAAACTCTTGGACTTAAGCAAGTCTCTTGCCTCAGCCTCCCAAGTAGCTGAGACTACAGGCGCCCACCACAATGCCCAGCTATTTATTGTTGCAGTTGTCATTGTTGTTTAGCTGACCCAGGCTGGGTTCAAACCCAGCAGCATGTGGCTGGCACTGTAACCACTGTGCTTTGGGCTCCCGGCCTACTTCATTCCTTTCTATGTTTGAATAATATTTCATTTTATAAGCGTACCATATTTTGTTGATCATTTATCAGTTGATGGACATTTGAGTTGTTTCCAGTTTTTAGCTATTATTAATAGTGCTTCGAACGTTTGTATACAGATTTTTGCATGAACATATGTTTTCCATTTTCTTGGGTATGTACCAGGAATATAATTGCTGGATTATATAGTAACTCTCTGTATTACTGCCAAACTGTTTTCCGAAGTGACTGTACCATTTTACAATCCCGTTAACAATGTATGAGGGTTCCAATTTTCCCCCATCCTTGCCAATACTTATTATTGTCTGTCTTTTGTATTATAGCCATCCTAGTGGGTGTGAAGAGGTATCTCATTGTAGTTTTGATTTGCATTTCCCTAATGATTAATAATTTTGAACTCTCTTTGTGTGCTATTAGCATTCATTTTTAATGCATGCATGCAAATGTATTTTTAAAGAATTAATTGGTATCTATGTCCTCACTGTCAAAAGATAAAATTACAACAAGTTTAGTTTAAAGATCTTAATTGGCTTTATTTGCAGTTCTGGAATCCAGCAACATTTCTTTCCCTAAATTAGAGTAAGTGCTGAGCAGAAGAGGTTGGTTTTATGGAAAAAGAGGGGCTGAAGAAAGCAGAAGCAAAGAAAAAAAGGCAGACTGGTCATTTTGAAGTTACTTTACCTGTAACAAAACAATAGAAAGATAACTGATTGTTTAACATAGATTATTGCCGTTTACTTTTCAAGTAAGGATTAAAGCAAAAGCAACTGCATTATGCTGATTGAAACTGGTCTATTTGAAATGTTGGCTGTTAACCTCTCTCTCCTGACCTCTCAGTCAGATAAAACTTTCTTTGGGTTTGGTGGCATGGAACTTTAGCACAGGTGACTCCATTTTGTTTTTTAGTCTGTCTTTTGGAGCCCAGGGCAGAAGCTTAGTCCAAGATAATGGCCTCCTGTAATTTTTATTTACCATTACCCAAATAAGACAAAAATATTAAGAAGTTTTATAAACTTTCCTTTCGCATTTTGTGGGATGTTCCTGTACACATTCACTTTGCTAACATCTGTAACTTTTAGTTACAGGTTGTTATTTTATAACTTTTCACGAAGTCCTTATTGAGACAAAAATAATATTTCTTAAATTCATTGTTCATCTTTGATTTTTGCATGCCACTATTCTTTTTATTTATTTATTATTATTATTATTTTTTTTTTTTTTTGAGAGAAAGAGTCTCAAGCTGTTGCCTTTGGTACAGTGCCATTGCATCACTAGCTAGTTTTTTTTTTTTTTTTTTTTTTTTTGTTGCATTTGTCAGTGTTTTTTAGCAGGCCCGGGCCGGGCTTGAACCCGTCAGCTTTGGGGTATGTGGCCAGTGCTCAGCTACAGGCACGGAGCCTGCATGCTACTATTCTTGGTTGTTGTTTTTGTTTTTTTTCTTTTCTTTTATTTCTTTTCTTTTTTTTTTTTTTTTTAGATTTTTCAGTTAAATTTATTTAATCCAAATCACGAAATACACATTCATGATATTGTGAAAAATTAATTCCTTTATAAACATAACCACATATATGCTACAACTATACAGAATAATTCAACCAGGTTAGTATTTTAAAAAAGTAGGAAAGAGATAAAATAATATGATTTCTTTCACTTTAGCGAGCTATGAATTCTTCTTGAAGAGCACATTTTAAAATCTCATATTCATTAGAAAAAATTTCATAGGCCATTTTGATCCATTAAATACCAAATAAGATTTTGATGATATTTACAGGTAACTAGATATAAAATATGACATAGAAATTTTCTGACCAAAGTCACAAACTGTCCTAATGGGGAACACAGTATTGGTAGACCCCATCTTCTCAACTCTTAATAAATTGCTCATCCAAACAAATACACAAAGGCCTTTTTTCTTCCTTTTTTGTGAGACAAAATCTCACTTTGTTGTTCAGGCTGTTGTGCAGTGGTGGCATCATAACTCGCTGCAGCTTCAAACTCTTAGGCTTAACTGATCCTCTTGCCTCAGCCTCCCAGGTAGCTAGAACTACAGGGGTGCACCACCATGCCCTAATGTTTTCTATGTTTTGTAGACGTTACAGACACAGGGTCTCACTCTTGCTCAAGCAGGTCTTGAACTCCTGAGAGTGCTAGGATTACAGGGGTGCTTCAGTACAACTGGCCCAAACTGTGTTGTATTTCTAACTCATCCTCCCCCTAAGCAGATTCCCCCAAATGTCTGGAGCACTCCAGAGCCACTTGATCTAAGAGAAAGAGTGAGGAAGAGGAAGCTGGGTTAGAAAGAGGTAACAGTCTTTTTTTTTTTTGAGACAGAGTCTCACTTTGTCACCCTCAGTAGAGTGCTGTTGTGTTTTTTTTTTCTTTTCTTAACTAGAGTACAACATCTAATTGCTTTTTTGTTTTCCAAAAAGGATCTGGAGGGAAAGGTGTGAATAAATTTCCTGAGTATGTTTATGTCTAAAAATGCCTCTATTTCATTTTCACTTTAAATAATAATTTGGCTATAGAGCAGTGCCTGTATGTAGGGTGCTGGCCCCATATACCGAGGGTGGCAGGTTCGAACCCACCCCTGGTCAAACTGCAACAACAAAAAAAATAGCCAGGCGTTGTGGTGGGCACCTGTAGTCCCAGCTACTTGGGAGGCTGATGCAAGAGAATCACCTAAGCCCAAGAGTTGGAGGTTGCTGAGAGCTGTGACGCCACAGCCCTACTAAGGGCGATAAAGAGAGACTCTGTCGCCAAAAAAATAAATAAATAAATAAATAATAATGATAATCATATTTGGCTATAAAATATAAATTTAAATGCACCTTAATTTAGTATTTTAAAGGTATTGAACTGGTGTTGGCTAAAAATATCTGCTGTTGGCCTGGCCCAGTGGCTCACGTCTGTAATCCTAACACTGTGGGAGGCCAAGGCAGGAGCATCCCTTGTGCTCAGGAAACCAACCTGAGCAAGGGATGAGCCTGAGCAAGACTGAGACTCCATCTCTACTAAAAATAGAAAAATTAACTCTTGTTAATTTAATAACTCCAGAGGCTGAGACAGGATGATTGCTAGAACCCGGGGGTTTGAGGTTGCTGTGAGTTAGGCTGACAGCATGGATGGCACTGTAGCCTAGGACAACAAACAGAATGAGACACTGTCTCAAAAAAAAAAAAAAAAAAGTCGGATATCATTCTTTTGCACTAGGTAAATCTGATTTTTTCCCTTTCTGTTTTCTTCCTTTTTTACTCTTGATGTTCTGAAGTTTCACTATGATGAATCCAGATGTGGCTTAAAAAATTATCTATTGGTATCGGGTTGGCAATCTGTTCTCTGTTCCTGGTGTGAGGAGCACAGTCCACTGCACCCTTGTAGGTGAATCAGTCTCATTTGTGCTCCTTGAAGTCACGAGACCCTGAGAAGTGACATTTCCAGTACTTGGGCTAGATGTGAGTTTGGGGGGATATTCTCCCCCAGCTCACATAAGCGGCTTTGCTGAAAAATACAGGCAGTCACGCCCTTAAGGAAAGAATATCCTGGAGGGCTCTCGACAGGTCATAGCTGGAGACAGAGCATCTGCAATGCTCTGGCAATGGACTGTTGCACTTAATTCCCTACCTCTGTTTACACAAAAATTTTCAGTTAATCATATAGAGAAGTAGGCAAACAGAACAGACAACCCGGCCCTTTGTGGTTCATCTCCATTGTTGTTTATCTCTAAACAAGAAATTCTTGGTTAGAAAGGTGTGTATGTACTTCACTGGATTAACTCTGATGAGGCATCTTTACCTTTTGTCTTCCTTGTTCTTGGATTATTTCTATCTGATGATTTTGGGTATATAAAAATGTGAATAAGAACAGCCATTTGTTGCTGTGTCTGAGCAAGCACCAGCCATCCCTTAATAAATCATTCATTTTGTCTGCAGTGTCTGCCTCTGTGTCTCTGACTAGGCCAGTGGACAGCAACATCTGGCACAGCGAGCAGAGTACAGCTGGACCGAACCTGGTCGACTGTCTACCGAATCTCCGGTCTCTGATCTTAAGGTAAGAACACTGCGAACGGACGAAACTGGGTGGATACGACTGAGCTGAAGGTACTCAGGACTCCCAGCAAGTCAAAATTAAGGGATCATAATGGGAAAACCAGAACTCACTGTTAATGATGAATCAAAACTATTAAAACCTGATATTGATAGACTCACTGTTAATGATGAAATGAAACCATTAGCCCCCGAAATTGAATCGGGTGAACCAGACAAGGAAGAGGTGCCTCTTTCCTCTTCTGCTCAGTCTTTACAAGACAAAATGACCAATTTGAAGAGTTTTTTAAGGGAGTGTAATCAACTTCTTGATAGCTTAAAGCAGAAACCTCCCAAATCACCGTTGCTGCCTATTTCAACTGAGATGCTTTTTCCTCCTCCACCTGAGGAACCCAAGCCTTTGTGCTCTCATCCCCCATCTCCCAAGGGACTAGCGGGAAACTTTTATCCTGTTACCTGCGGGCCTGTTCCAACTGCTCCTCTGTATGAATATAAGAGCTTGACGGCAACTAGATTAACCAGCGGTAATTCCTAATCCATAAGACATTAAAATTCTTACTGAACCTGAAATTTTTATGGTTCTGGTTCTCGCAGCCGGGACCTTGAATTGATCATGCCTTCCTCTCACATTACTAACTTAGAAGGTGAGAACGAAGTACGGTATGCTGAGGTGGATTTGAAATTTCTTAAAACTTTGAAAGATGCTGTTACCGCCTATGGCCCTAATGCTCCTTATGTTCAAGGACTTTTAAGATCATATTGTGGGGATCAATTCTTGACTCCTAGAGATTGGGAAGAATTGCTGAAACTGCCTTATCCCCTGCTCAGTATCTCCGATTTTGTTCATGGTGGAGAAATGAAGCACATAAGGACATGGAAGTAACCCTAAAGTTGCTTATGATCAGCTAACTGGGATGGGAAATTTTTGCTGCCACCAGAGGCAAATCAATCTTCCTGATGAGGTTTATCTTCAAATCCAAAACGTTTGCATGCATGCTTGGGCCTAGCTCGAAGAGCCTGGCGGTGGACAATTTTTTACCAAAATTTTACCAGGAGCAAACGAGCTGTATGCAGAGTTCCTTGCACGGCTCAGCTCTGCCATTAAGCGTTCAATCCCAGGAACTAGCACACAAGACATGCTCTTGCTTTCCTTTGCTTATAAGAATGTTAATGAATAATGTTTCTTTGGTACCCCATGACCTCCCATACGTTTTGGCTACTAGAGTGCACGGGCCTATCCCTGAGGGAACTGTTGGAATTATGTGTCTATAGTAGCTTCTTTTGCCTGGCCTCAACAGTGGCCAAAACAATGCATTAAAGCTACCTTTGTCAGCCTTGGAACTATGTCAGATATTGAACAAAGCACTGAGACATTGTCATATCAGGGACCCGATGGGCAGCCAGCTAAAATAAGACCATATGTGACTCCCATTGACATTACTTTATGGGAAAGAGACATATTACAGCAGTAGGGAGCCATGTTATCTATCCCAACGATCTCTTCTGCTGCAAAGAACATGATGTTTGATACGGGATTTGATTCTTCTCAAAGTGTTACTCAGAAGCCATCAGAAACTGTTAGAATGGGAAAAGACCGTTCAGGTCTTGGCTTTCCTGTTTTTCCACAGGATTTACCATAGGGGCCACTATAGAGCGCCTCACCATTCCACTTGCATGGAAATATGATACCTCTATTTGGGTTGAGCAGTAGCACTCCCTAAGGAAAAGCTAGAGGCGCTTCATCAATTAGTTGATAAGCAATTAAAACTTAATCATATAATCCCATCTGTAAGCTCCTGGAATTCACCTGTATTTGTCCTTAAGAAAAAATCAGGACAATGGAGGATGTTAACAGACCTGAGAAAATTCAATCCAATTATCCAACCAATGGGACCCCTTCAGTCGGAACTCCCTAATCTGCCCTTAATCCCTCATGATTATTTTATAATTATTATTGACTTAAAAAATTACTTTTTTGACATTCCTCTAACTCCCAAGGATTCTGAAAGGTTTGCGTTTACAGTGCCTAGACTAAACAATAGTTCTCCTACCTTAAGGTATCAGTGGCAGGTTTTGCCACAAGGAATGTTAAATAGTCCTACTTTATGTCAAATGTATGTACAACAACCCTTACAAAAATTAACTTTGAAATTTCCTGATAGAATTTTCTATCACTGTATGGATGATATGTTATTCACTCATCCAGATCATCCAGTTCATTTTAAATGATATTGTTAAACAAGCTTGTCAACTTTTTGATACTTATGGGCTTCACGTTGCACCTGAGAATATTCAGAATTCTGACCCATAGAGTTATTTAGGTTATAAAATTACAGCTCAAAAAATTATACCTCAAAAGGTAAAAATTAGGAGGGATTCTTTAAAAACTTTGAATGATTTTCAAAAACTGCTAGGTGATATCAATTGGGTCTGCCCTTCATTAGGAATTCCTACTTATTCCTTGACACGTTTGTTTTCTATATTGGAAGGGAATCCTAAATTAGACAGCCCTTGAACATTGACTAAAGAAGCCGAAAAGGAGCTTCACTGGTTAAAGAAATATATTCAGTATGCACAGTTAGACCGAATCGTTACCTATCAAAACTTCATTTTCTATGTCTTTCCTTCTGACCACTGCCCTACAGGATTACTAACACAAGAGTCTGCTTTTATTGAATGGTGGTTTTTACCTCTTAAAGCTACCAAGAAATTCATACTTATGTCCAAAAGATTGCTAGTCTAATTATCTGAGGTTGCCATCAACTTCGTCAATTAGTTGGACAAGATCCTGAAAAGATTGTAGTGCCTTTAACAAATAAACAGATTTCAGATCTATTTGTACTATCCCAAGATTGGCAGATAGCTTTGGCTGACTATTTAGGTTCTATAGATAATCATTTCTCTTCAGACAAACATTTACAGTTTTTAAAGAAGACATCATGGATTTTTCCAAAAAATATTTCTCTTCATCCAATACCTAATGCTCAGAATTTTTTCACAGATGCTAATAAGCTTGGTATGGCAGGATATACTAATGGTCATATTAACAAAGTACAACAATCTCCTTTTAAATCGGTTCAAAAGGCAGAATTATATGCTGTTATATTAGTATTACAAGATTTCCCTAATATTCCTCTCAATACTATTACTGACTCAATTTATTCTATTTATACTGTCCAAAATATTGAAACTACCACCTTGTTTAATGATCATACAGAATTATTTCATCTGTTTTATACTCTTCAGAATTTAATTTGTAATAGAAATGTTCCAATTTTTATCACCCATATTCGAGCTCATTCTAATTTACCTGGTCCTTTAATTGCTGGTAATGAATCCATTGATCATTTGATTGGCACTGTTCAAAGGAGCAAGAGGAACATGCGATCCATCATAATAATCCTTCATCTTTAAAACAGAGATATTCAATAACTTGGAGAGATGCTAAACAAATTATTCACTCTTGCCCCTCGTGTCAGGTAATTACAATTCCCCATTTACCTACAGGAGTAAACCCCCGAGGGCAAAAGCCTAATGAAATTTGGCAAATGGATATAACACAATTTCCTGCATTTGATAAATCTAAATATATTCATCATTCAATTGATATTTATTCTAGTTTCTCATGGGCTACTGCCCTTACATCAGAAAAAGCTGATTCTGTTATTACCCATTTATTAGAAGCATTTGCTGTAATGGGCATGCCATTGACTATTAAAACAGACAATGGCTCTGCATATGTTTCTTGAAAATGTGAACAATTTTTAAAAAATTTATAATATTAAACATATAGCTGGAATACCAGATAATCACACTGGTCAAGCAATTATTGAAAGACATAATCGTACTCTTAAAAAAATATTGCTTAAACAGAAAGGGGGAATGGCATATAATAGGTCCCCCAGAAATAGATTACAATCAACATTATTCACATTAAAATTTTTAAAATTCAGATACTGAAGGTGATACACCTGTTTGTAAATTATGAGTGAAACAGCCACCTTCTCCAATTAACCAGCCTGTTTACAACCACCTTTTGTGTGGTTAAAGGGCAATGTTGTTTGGAACAAAGCAACAAGTGAATTGTTTTGTTCAACTTGTACTATGCATACATGCATTCACAATTTTGTTCGGTTTGATGTTTCCAAAGAACAGTTATATCTTTTAAGAGCAAAAACAGGTGTGTAGTTGCTAGTGAAGCTGAGCCGCCCATGACAAGAGTCCCACCATCTGAGACAGGCCAGGAACTTGGCAGAGTGAATGTCCTCACTGACACTGGAAGACAGGAAGATCCAGCAAAGCCAATGACCTGTCCGGAGGATAAAGCACAGGAGAGAGCAGACCTCGTCCCCTCAGATAACATGGAGAGGACTTTCTCAACTATGCAAGGAAGCACAAGCAATAGTGACAGTGAGCAACCATCCAGCAACTCCCCAGACACTGTTTCTCGCAATGATAGCCATTCTTAACGTTCAAATTATATTTATTGGCGCTATGTCCCTAACCCTCCTTTACTTAGAGGGGTCTCCTGGTTTGAGCCTTCTGTTACCATTTATGTTAGTGAGACTTCTTGGCTTCCTGGGCCATATGATGATCATGGTCCATTTAAAGCTGAGGAAGAAGGTACAACTCTTAAGAATTACTCCACAGGAGTTACGGGACCTCCTATTTGAGTTGGGCCCAAGCCCCCTTATTTATCTTTTGAGGCTCAGCAATGGGTCAGTTTCAGTAATACTTCCAGAAATAAAGACGTGTACATGCTCTCTACTATGACTTTTACTAAATTAATAGTGACACAACATTCTTTGTTGCTTCATACGCCTCACTGCAAACTTCATGTGTTTACTGATATTGCAGATTGGATTCATGGGTCAAAATGTCAAGGGTCTCATTTGTATGCCTTCCAGCAAACTAAATTTGGATCTATTGTTGATCTTCTGCTTATGTTAAGGGAGGACTTGAAACTGGTGATGGTTATTTTAGTTACAAGCGAAATGCAACTGATATTATATGCTCATCCTCAAAGGAATTAGTGTGGGAAGAGAGTGGTTTTTCACCACCAGCCCCAGGCATTTCTGGATATGCATCCCAACTTGATTTATGGAAAATTGGACTGTCTTTGTTTGGCCTTCATGCCTGGAGGGGCTCCCACATTTATAAACTGCACTATCATTCCCAATATACTTTTCATTTTAAATCACAAGAAGTGCATTTTACTCAGGCTTAGGTAAAACTGCCTTTCGTTTGGCTTGTGGGCAACATTTCATGGAATGAAAAAACTGGAGAGATCTATTGTCTAGGAACTTGTCAATTGTTTACTTGTCTTAACATTTCTATGTGATTTGATTTTTCCCAAGATAGAATCTTTCTTCTGTGGGCCAGGACTGGGATCTGGCTGCCAGTGAAGATGGTGAGGCCTTAGGAAGAATCCCCCGTGATTTTGATTTTTGCAAATCTGGCTCAAAACCTGACGAAGAGGACCAAGCGGTTTATCGGTCTACTGACAGCTGCAATTTAGCCGTCACGGCTTCTGCAGCCGCCACTGGAATAGCCTTTACTGAATCTATTAAGACTGAAAATTTTGTATCTAATTGGCATAAAGATGCAGAAAGGTTGTGGGTTACTCAAAAACAATTTGACACAGAAATTCATAATGAGTTAGCTGATTTAGAACAAACAGTAGTTTTGTTAGGAGATCAATTGTATAGTTTAGAAAAACAAATGAACTTGAAATGTGATTGGAATGTTTCCTCTTATTGTATTACTCCTGTTTTTTATAATGAAACTTTATTTCCTTGGTATAAAGTTAGGAAACACTTGCTAAATTATGAAAATTTAACTGCTGATATTGTTGAATTACAATAACAGGTATTAGCATGTTTGAACAAAAATTAGAACAAATCAATGGAGATGAGATATTACGCGATATTTCTGATGGAATTGCACAAGTTAACCCATTAGATAAGATTCATGCCTTGTTTGCAACCTCTGTGGGTACTCTGTTCTTGTTTTGCCTCATAATTTTCATACTTTATATCATTTTCAAAAAAGTCCAACAGATAAAGAAAACTAGTGATCACAATGCTGCTGTCTTTTTGGCTGTGACAGCAGTACAGGCAAATAGTCCTTAGTTGGAAAGGGGGAAATGAAGGAGCACAGTCCCCTGCACCCTTGTAGGTGAATCAGTTTCATTTGTGCTCCTTGAAGTTACGAGACCCTGAGAAGGGACATTTCCAGTATTTAGGCTAGATGTGAGTTTGGGGGGATATTCTCCCCCAGCTCACATAAGGGGCTTTGCTGAAAAATGGAGGCAGTCATGCCCTTAAGGAAAGAATATCCTGGAGGGCTCTCGTCAGGTCATAGCTGGAGACAGAGCATCTGCAATGCTCTGGCAATGGACTGTTGCACTTAATCCCCTATCTCTATTTACACAAAAACTTTTAGTTAATCATATGAGAAGTAGGCATACAGAACAGACAACCCAGCCCTTTGTGGTTCATCTCCATTGTTGTTTATCTCTAAACAAGATATTCTTGGTTTAGAAAGGTGTGTATGTACTTTACTGGATTAACTATGATAAGGCATCTTTACCTTTTGTCTTCCTTGTTCTCGGATTATTTCTATCTGATGATTTTGGGTATATAAGAATGTGAATAAGAACAGCCATTTGCTGCTGTGTCTGAGCAAGCACCAGCCATCCCTTAATAAATCATTTCATCTGCAGTGTCTGCCTCTGTGTCTCAGACTAGGGCAGTGGACAGCAACACTGGTGTGCTCTTAGCTAAAGAATGACAAGACACACTGAAAACAAGGCAAGCAGGAAAGTAAGTTATTGAGGAAGGGCAAGATAGTTTATAGAGGAAGAGCAATACACACGTACCACAGATGTCAAGCAGGTCCCCTGTCATAACAAGAGCATCTGGTTTTGATCTGGGTTCTGTTTTATGTGTCCAGATTGAGCCCTCCTCCTGGTTCAAACCATGGAACCATTTGATGGACAATTAATGACATGATAATTAGCCTTAGCTTATGTTAGGTCACTTTCCAGACCCTATTGTGCCTGAGCTGCCTGGCCTCAGACTGGAGAATTCTCTGCATTTTGGGGGGCAGATTAACAGGGCATTTTTCCTTCTCCCAAATATGGCAATTGCTGGGGTGGGCAAATCAAAGTGGGGTAGCACCAAGGTCTCTAGGAGAGAGGAGGTCCCTCATTATCTACCTAATTTTGGTACCTAATAGACCCTTTCAATTTGAGAAATTACCTTTTTAATAAGTCTAAGAAATCCCTGGTTGTTATTTCTTAAATGCTGCCTTTCACTATTACTCTGCCCTCTAATTCTAGAGCTCTTATATGAAATTGGCACTTCTAAATCTATTTCCCATATCTTTAGGGTTTTTTGTTTGTCTGTTTGTTGGGGGAGGTTTTTTTTGTTTATTTGTTTGTTTGTTTTTTGAGTCTTATTCTGTCCCCCGGTGCTAGAGTGCCATAGCCTCAGCCTAGCTCACAGGAATCTCAAACTCCTGGGCTCAAGCAATGCTCCTGCCTCAGCCTCCCAAGTAGCAGGAACTACAGGCATGTATTACCACACCTGACTAATTTTTCTGGTTTTAGTAGAAATGGAGTCTCAGGGTCTCACTTTGCTCAGGCTGATCTCCTGAGCTCAAGGAATCCTCCCACGTTGGCAACCCAGTGTGCTAGGATTATAAGCCCAGCCTGTTTTGTTTTGTTTTTATTAACCATGTCTATTACTTAGTGCTGCATTCTAAGAGAATTCCTAGACTTCATCTTCCAGTTCCCTGATTCAGTCTTTAACTGTGTTCATTCTGCTTCTAGCCCATCGATTTTTTTATTTCAATAATTACATCTTTTATTGAAAATCTTCTAATTGCTTCTTTTTTACAATCAGTTATTCCTATTTCATGAATAAGATACTCTTTCTTATCGCTCTGAAGATTTATAATTACATTTATTATTAAGTCTAGTCTTGTTACTCTATTAACTCTCTTGCCTCGGGTATATGTTTGTTTGTTAGATCTATGATTTCCTTTTTATAGTACTGTACTCCTTGTGCGTTTGGTGGTTTTTGACTATGTGTGCATTTTTGAAGTTGCAACATCTTATTAGGCTGGCAGCTGTGTCTGGTTGAGCAGCTTGTGCATAGGGAGGGGCCAAACAGCTGCTGGAGCTTGTGCTCCATACTATTTTGATAGGCAGGACCTGCTGCTGGGCAGAAAGTCAGCAGGTGTTCTCTTGGGGCTGGATGTTTCTCATTTCTTCTAGATTTTGATGGCTGTTTGGTACATGGCCCTTTATTTAAGCTACAAGTATATACTTGTTTCATACATGTATATATGCCCATATTATTTATATTTTTTTCTTTGTTTTCCACATAATATTGTATTAAAAACATATTTTCAGATATACGAGTATAAATGTCAGTGTGTTTCCTAGATGTGTTTGCTCAGTTTGCTGACAGAACCCAGAGGCAATGACCCTAGAGCAGCCAAGAGCACATCCATTGCCCAAACCTTATTTTATGAATAACACTATCCACTAAAAGTAACCAAGTCTTGGAGAAATGACTGATTCTAGTGAAAGCACATGTAGCGAGAATAAGATGAAGTTAGTCAGGCTTGGGTGGACATGACACAGCTGGTCTGGTCATTTAGGTCCAAAGTGACCTTCACCTCCTCTCTCTCTCTTTTTTTTTTTTTGGCTGGGGCTGGGTGTGAACCTGCTACCTCCAGCATATGGGACCAGTGCACTACTCCTTTGAGCCACAGTGCTGCCCTCATTTTTTTTTTTTTGAGACAGCATCTTAAGCTGTCGCCCCTGGTTAGAGTGCTGTGGTGTCATAACTCACAGAAACCTCCAACTTTTAGGCTCAAGCAATCCTCTTGCCTCAGTTTTTCTATTTATAGTAGAGATGGGGTCTCATCTTTTGCTCAGGCTGGTCTCAAACTTGTGAGCTCAAGCAATCCATCTGCCTGAGCCTTCCAGAGTGCTAGAATTACAGGCGTGAGTCACTGCGCCCGGCCTCTCTCATTCTTATTGTTTTATAAATTTAGCTACCACCCTAAAGATGCCCATCTTGAACAGTTTAGGAAGATTGATTCAGGAAATTGACTTTTGAACTGGAAATGTTTTAATAGATCACTGAATTCTGCTGATTTAAAATAAGGATTGATATGGTCTTTGTGTTAGAAGGATTGATTTAGGAAATTAACTTTTGAATTAGAAATATTGTGATAGATTGTCACTGAGTTGTGCTGATTATTATTTAAAATAAGAGTTAACGTGGTCTTTGCTTTGAACCTTTATGTATAAAACTATGAGTTGGAAATGGAAGAACAGGACAGTCTTGGAGAGGCTATTCTCACTGTTCTCCAGAATCACTGGCCTTCTGACAAGTAAAGTTTGGTGGACCTATCCCTGTCTCTGCATATTGGCTGACAGTGACAGGCAGCCGGACCCTCTTTATCCAGTAATGCTCGGACAGAGGCATGGACAGTACAACATAAGCCTGGAACATCTCATTATATCAAATAGTATGGATGTGCCCTCCTCAATGATGGAGTTATATCAAAAGGACACAGAAGCCAAGTTGAAGGAACACCCACTGGCCAAATCTGGGACAGTTCGAGCATCAAAATAAGTAATAATAAAATTTCTTTGAAAAATTATGATATGGGCTCAGCGCCCGTAGCTCAGTGGTTAGGGCGCCGGCCACATAGACCGAGGCAGGTGTATTCGAACCTGGCCCAGGCCTGCTAAAAACAACAATGACAACTATAACCAAAATAATAGCCAGGTGTTGTGGCAGGCATCTGTAGTCCCAGTTACTTGGGAGGCTGAGGCAAAAGAATCACTTAAGCTCAAGAGTTTGAGGTTGCTGTGAGCTGTGATGCCATGGTACTACGGAGTGGGACACAGTGAGACTCTGTCTCAAAAAAAAAAAAAAAAATTATGATATCACAAATTATAGCTCATGAAATAAAGATAAGTAAGTATGCTGATACGAAAAGTGAATAAGTAAATACATGGAGGAGAAGGGAAAGTTCTTCTATAGAGTGCAATTACAACTAGTAAATGAGGAAGGATTGATGGAATTAGAAAATAATCACTTTCACAACTACCATGGTAACAATTGTTTCAAGCAAGAATCATCAATGGATTCTAGTGGGTGAAAATGGAATAAGAAACATGATATTTACATAGTCTCAAGGCAAGATACTTACTAATTCTAAGGGGAGAAAATGAAAGTTTACAATGGAGAAACCTGAAAGTCACCACATTAATCAAGTAATCAGAGTTAACACCAGTCATGTGACAAGGGAGCATCACATGGCTCCTGATTTGATAAGAACATATATCATCCTCTTGGTCATATTTCTGACAAACTTGCATAACGATAATCTAAGCATGAGGAAACATGATTGACACAGCCAAATAGGACATTCTACAAAATAACTTGCAAAGTACTCAAATCATGAAAGACAAGCATAAGAAACCGTTCTAGATTAAAAGACACCGAAGAGACATGAGGTCTAAATGGAACATGTGATCCTAGATTGTATCTTGGGTCAGAAGAAACATTCTTTTCATTTTTGCTATAAAGAATATTATTGACACAGTGGTAAAATATTTGTGTCTGTGGATTAAATAATGGTAGCATATCATCATTAATTTCCTACAATCCACCCACCTCAGCTTCCCAAGGTGCTAGGATTACAGGCCCTCACCAGGTTTTGATTTTGATTATTGTTGTGTAAAAAAGTCCTTGTTTTTAGAAAAAGCATGTCAAAGTATTTAGGGATAAAAACACACACACAGGTACACACATGCACACACGCAAGCACACAGGTGTACATATTTTTATACCATTGAAAGCTCATCTATAAACATCCATTGTAAGGCCTGCATAACACTCTACTGGCTGGGTATGTTGTAAATTACTTAATAATGACCTTCATATTTGACATTTCATTATTTCTAATTTTTCTCTATAATAATACTGAAATGAACAGTCTTATAATTAATACTTTGTCCACATTTCAGATTTTTTCCCTTTGGATAAATACATAGTAATGTTAATTTAAGACCATATATTAATTTATTGAGACAGGGTCTTACTCTGTCACCCAGGCTGTAGTACAGTAGTGTGATCATAGCTGACTATAACCTCCAACTCCTGGGCTCAAGTGATTCTTCCATCTCAGTCTCCCAAGTAGACGGGACTACAGGTATGTGCCACCACATCCTACTGATTTAAAAAAAAAAAAAAAAAAAAAAAAAAATTTTTTTTTTTTTCCAGTCAAATTTAGCAGTTAAAAAAATTTTTGTAGAGACAAGGTCTCACTGTATTCCCAGCCTGGTTCAAACTCCTGGCCTCAAGCGATGTTCCTGTCTTGGCCACCCAGAGTGTTGGGGTTACTGACATGAGCCATTGTGTCTTGCCCAAGATTCTTAAAACATACTTGATTCACATGGATTGGAATAACCCAAACATTTTCATGCATATTTTCATTCATTTGAAAGCATTGCTAATTTGAGGGATAAGAGGTTCTGGCATAGAACCAGGGTAAGAGTCTACAAGAAAGGACAGCAGGCCAGTCCAGGGACAAGGAAAGACTTTAATAGAAGGGAAAAGCAGAATGGAGGCTGACCAAGCATCAGCTTAGCTCCTACCCAGTTGCAAAAGGGTGTTGTTAGCCTTAATAGCATAACTGGAATGGGGCAGTGAGCCCTGAGTACCGCCTAGGCCTCTTCTCTAGTAAGGGTCAGGATTATGTGAGTATCTCTAGGTCAGGATTATGGGCATATCGTTAAGGTCAGGATTATGGGTAAGGTGTTTCGGGAACTCTGGCCTTGAGGCGCTCCAGGAATCTGGGGAGGGGATTGCTGGTTTCTGACTTGATTTTCTAAAATGGCTGCACTCCTGTCAGGGTTACGACAATTCCTTTCCCACAAGGCAGGGGGAGGGGAAATTCTATTTTCTGTTGTTTTAATTACCATCTTCTTAATCACTAGAGAGGATGAATTTTTTTCCCTAAAAGTAGTAGATTTTGTAAGCATTTGTTCCTGGTCTTGAGGTGGTTCATACATTCCTCCTACGGGTGGGAATAGTAAAGCTGTTTGTAACTTCTAAGAAGTAATACATTGTGATTGCCCTACAAGAACATGCATTCAAATCACTTGTGACACAACCACATTATGGTGCAAGATGGGACTGACAATTTATTTAGACTCCTCTAGTGAGAAAACACAGTATCTCCAGAGAAAGGTAAAGAGTGAGTGACAGGTTTGCCTGCTTGTTTATCTATCCCCTCTTTTCCTCCTCACACCCACCACCCTTCCCTTATACATATTATCTTTTTTTTTTTTTTTTTTTTTGTAGTTTTTGGCTGGGGCTGGGTTTGAACCTACCACCTCCGGCATATGGGGCCAGCGCCCTACTCCTTTGAGCCACAGGCACTACCCCCCTTATATATATTATGTATGCATATATTATATCATATATTTTGTGTGTTTATCTATATGTATAATGTATACATTCTAATATAATTTAATGCAGTGCTATGTGTGATAATTATAATATAATGTAATATAATTATAAATAATTCGTGCTATATGGGGCGGTGCCAGCCCCATATACCGAGGGTGGCATGTTCGAACCTGGCCCTGGCCAAACTGTAACAAAAAAAAATAGCCAGGCACTCTGGCGGGTGCCTATAGTCCCAGCTACTCAGGAGGCTGAGGCAAGAGAATCGCCTAAGCCCAGGAGTTGGAGGTTGCTGTGAGCTGTGATGCCATGGCACTCTACCAAGGGTGACAAAGTGAGACTGTCTCTAAAAAAGAAATAAAATAAAATAATAATAATAATAATTTGTGCTGTTATAGTATATGCATGATGTTTCCAGACATCAAGAGGATTTAGATGTGAAGCCAGCTGCCTTTCTTCTGGGGGTGCACACTCTAGTGAAGGCAACAAGACAGTTGCCTCATGATTGTAGGGTAAGGAGGCCTAAGCCCAGTCCCATCAGCCTTTACAAGCATGCTTGCTTTGCCCACCAACCTGAGCACTACCTTTTCTCTGAAATTCTCCTTGCTTTTCCTTCGGGCACCTTGCTTTGCCTGGAATTCCCTTCCCTTCTTATGCCTCATCTACCCTAATCATCTTTCAAGGTCTGCTCAGATGCTGCCTCCTCTGAGCCTCCTGTATTCCCTCCCTGCCCACACTCTCTGCCTCTCCCATGGTACTCAGCACTTTAGACTTGGCACCGAGGCTGTTACTTTCCTTTTCCTGTGTTCTCAATTAGAATGTGAGCTCTACAATGCAGGACATGTATCCCCATGTCACCTATCACAGCTCCTGGCAGAGAGAAGGCAGTCTATGACCCTCTAGAATGACATAGCTATACTATACAATCTCCTTCAGTTTCACAGTTTCCCCACACCTCTGCAGTGTGTGCAAAATACATACAAGATTGGTCTAAGTGTTAGACTATCACCTCTGGTTGATTTCACACAAGTTGGTCTGTGGCGAGTTCCCAAAGCAAAAGCAGGAAGAGGGCACGTGAGTGTAGAAAAGGGTATTGGGCTAGGGATCAGTAAGACTGGCTTCCTACCCTGGCCCAGCCTCTATCCAGCTGTGTGACCTTGGACATTCACTTCCTCCCTCATGGGTTTCAATTTACCCATCTGTAAAATGGGACTTGGGGGTGATCCCCAACCCAAGGACCTCTCCTTCGTACACTTTGACCCTTCTGGCGCAGACGGTGTCAGTTGCCCTGGTAGCCTCTGAAAGCCTTCTGTGCTCAGAAACCAAATTGGAAAAGAGAAACTAGTTGGGCATTATCAGGGCTGACATGCGCTGTCTGTTTTCTTGAAGGCTCTGTAACTTCCATAAAGATATTTCTCATGTGATACCTTTCCCTTCTTAGGTTTCATAAATTATTTTATTTACATACACTTAAATACATGTGGCCTGTCTTAAAAAGTAATCATGAATATGAAGAGCAACCCCAGGCGCAACCCAGAGATGAAATGTCAAAACATACGGATGAGTCTATTTTCTATGGGAATGTACGTATATAAATGCATGGGAAAGGGCAGAGAAGTTCACACACCAAACTGATAACAGTGATTTCCTCTGGGGAAGCCGGGAGGAGACTAAGCTCTTGAGGCTCCCCGAGGATGTTAGCCTTATCAGTGTTTTCAGTTTTTTTAAGGAGAATGTGTCTTGTATTATTTTTTAATTAAAAATTAAATAATCACATAGTAAATTAAAAGGAGCAGGTGGTATTTAGTGCTGTACTAACATAATCTTGGATACTTGCTTGGGTATGTATCTTTTTTTTTTTTTTTTTTTTTTTTGCAGTTTGGCTGGGGCTGGGTTTGAACCCGCCACCCTCGGCATATGGGGCTGGCGCCCTGCTCACTGAGCCACAGGCGCCGCCCTGGGTATGTATCTTTATTTTTATTTTCCCATCTCTCTCTCTCTTTTCCTAAGTATGAAGATAGAAAATCATTATGCTTCTGGCAACAAGAGTTTGATTAAATAAAAGTGTACAAGAGCCCTTTGCAAGAATTAGGACATGTAAGATAATGTTTTTATGGGGAAAAAAATCAGGTTAAGTGAAAAAAATCAAGAATTAAAACTTTGCAACAAAGGACAAATTTTAATAAGAGCAATAGCATGGAGAATGCTGTTCAGAAGGAAGGGGTTGCAGCCATGCTTACCAAAGAGGTACGGTGGTTGCTGGGACTAGGTACCAAATATGCTTCTGAAATTTCTGGCAGACAGGGAGGGAGAAAAGAAAATTCAATTCCTTCTAGAATACTTCTTATCAGAAACAAGGATGCATTACAATTACACAGAAGGGCAAAGCTTGCCATGAAATTCTAAAAAAATTTTATGTAGGTATCATTATTATTGTCCCATGAGGAAACCGAGGCTCAGAATGATTTAAGATCTTGCCTAAGGTCTCATAGCCAACAAGTGGTATAACGGGAAATTAACCTGGTACTTTCCCATTCATTATCTTGTTCAATCCTAGCAACAGCAATAAGAAATAGGCATTATTGGCCAGGCAAGGTGGCTCCCGCCTGTAATCCTTGCATTCTGGGAGGCTGAGGTGGGAGAATTTATTGAGCTCAGGAGTTCAAGACCAGCATGAGCAAGAGCAAAACTCTGTCTCTACTAAAAAAAAAAAAAAAAAAAAAATGATCTGGGTGCTGTGGCAGGTGCCTATAGTCCCAGCTGCTTAGGAAGCTAAAAATCACTTGAGCCCAGGACTCTGAGGTTGGAGCGAGCTAGGCTGACACCATGGCTCTCCAGTCTGGGGCAACAAAGTGTGGCTTTGTCTTAAAAAAAAGAAAAAAAGAAAAGAAATAGGCATTTCTGTCCCTGTCTAGAAATAAGGAAATAGTGGCTCACTAAGGTTGATGTGCCCAAGGGCTCATAAGGAAAAACAAAGCTAGGATTCAGGCCCACTTCTTGGAACGCCAACTCCCTGAGGCCACGAAAGGCCTCTGCAATACCTCCTGCCCACCATCACGCCTGTGCTCAAGTACCCCATTGCTTGCTATTCTGCAGGCATGTGGTCCTTTCCACCTAAATTCCCCATTATTGGAGTGCCTTCTACCACTTGGAAAAGTCTTCTCATTCTTCAGCATCTGGATCCAATTTCATCCCTTTTTTGCTCTCCCTGGTATTCGTGACTGTAATTCCCTTAAGCACTTAGAATTTATTATAGTTTTATATTTAAAAACTGCTATCCTCTCCAGATTCTGAATTCTGTAAAGATCCGGATTTTACCTGAATCATCTTTTACATGCCCTGAGCCTAGCATCATGCCTGGCACGTAGTAGGTGTTCAATAAATATCTAACGAATAGGTGTGTAAAATCTACAAACCTGCCCTTATTCTGTGGGGTTGAGGGCACACAACGACATGTTAGAGTGTGTCTATTCTGGAATAGTCGATAATGTCATTAAAAATACAAAAAACAACACTTCTGAAGCAATTACATGCTAAAACGTGTGGTTTAAATTCTGATTGTTGAGGGGGAAAAAAGAAGGGTGACATCTTTCCGAGTCAGGGATGCTGGAGAAGGCTTTCAGGATACAAAGCAGGCCTGGGTATGGGATGAAGCAGCCTCCTTAGTGGGTTCCACAACCTCTGCTCTTCAACAGCATTAACCAGACAAACAAGTTGAGGAAAGTCTGAGCCTTTGACACATGCATGGGCAGAGTGAATCTCCACAGGATCAAGGAATCTTAGACTCCTCGAACTAGTAACATCTAATAAGACGGGTAATAAAAATTACTCTGCTAAACAAAAGAGGAGGGGGGGAGGCAGAGAAATTAACCTCCATTCATTTCAACCAATGTCCTTTGGTAAAATTTAACATGTTTAAGGTACCTTCATGCATAATTCAAATTTTAATAATAATCTTAATAACTATGATTGAAGGTTATAATTTTATAAGTGATTTAATTTCTCAAAAAGTAAAGCCTGAGGGGATCACTTGCAGGACAGGCCCACCCCCATTGGCTTGTGATTGAGAAGGTCAGTGATGGCCATAATTGCCTCCTCCTCTATATGCTGTTGTCCTGCTGAAAGGTTTCTTGACCAGCTTTATATTGTACTTGCCTGGGGTTTCTAAACCTGCCAATGTCGATTGGTTTTGTTCTCACGCTAACCCATGTTGTCACATGAAAAAGAAAAAGCCCTTCCTGTGAAGATAAGGGAAACCAGGATGGGTATTAGGAGAATAAGGCTACCCTCTGTGATAGTCAGGGCCAGGGCAAGAAGCAGAATCCCCCCAGGTGGTTCAAATGAAGACACTTGAAAGGAAAAGATACTTACAGAGATATGAGCAGAATGTAAGGCACCAAAAACAGATGTTGGGGCACTCAGAGGCTAGCACGCCAGGGAGGGAGGGAAGCTGTTATCACTCTTAGGTCTGAAGGGACAGGGGAGTAAATAGTGTCCACAAATTGATGCGTCCATCCTCATGTTAGAGCCCAGTATGAGCAGGATTTGGAAGAATGAACCACCCTTCAGGAGCTGCAGCTGTGAGGGAAGCCAGCCATTGCCAAAGACAGGCCCTGACAGCAGGCAGAAAGAGGAGAAGGAAAAGATCTCTCTCTCTCTCTCTCTTTTTCTCTCTCTCTCCTGTGTCCCCAGTCTCTTGCTAATGTCTCCCTTGGCCAAACCCAACCAGAAGTGAGCTGCCAAGGGAGGCCAGGAGGTGCACCACACAGGTCAGATTTCAAGGCATGGAGCAGGGCAGAGGAGGGTAGAAAATAGATCTGGGTGGGGTATGTGTGTGCTGCCAGGGAGCAGGGGGTGGCTAGGCAGCACACTCTCTGACAGCCAAATTGGAAAAACCTACACATAATAGGTGCCATAAGCTCCTGGAAAGGTCACCCTCGTTGAGCAGACTCCAGCAACAGTGCCTTGGAGGTCGTTCCCAGGAAGCAAGGACTGGAATGTGGTTTCAGGTAAGGAACTTGTTATAAATTAATTGCATTGGTTTGGTGCCTGTAGCACAGTGGTTACGGCACCAGCCACATGCACAGAGGCTGGTGGGTTCGAGTCCAGCCCGGGTAGCTAATCAACAATGACAACTGTAACGAGAAAATAGCCGGGTGTTGTGGCAGGTGCTTGTAGTCCCAGCTACTCAGGAGGCTGAGGCAAGAGAATTGCTGAAGCCCAAGAGTTGGAGATTGCTGTGAGCTATGACACCATAGCACTCTACCAAGGGTGACAGAGTGAGACTTTGTCTCCAAAAAAATAAAAAAATAAATAAATAAATAAATTAATTAATTGCTTTGCACCCAGTCTGGAAGTTGTAATAACTCTCATTAGGAGTATGGACACCTCGGAGGGGAGAAGACTCAGAGCAAGAATTTGCCCATGTGTCCCCAACACTGTCGGGGGGGAGGTAGGTTCTTCATAAGTCCCTTTTGAGCCTTCCCCCAAAGGGGGATGGATGCATCCAACTGTCATAACTCAGTGATACCTGCCAGGAAGACCATCTGCACCATCCCATGGCTCTGATTCCAGACTCCCCCAAATCACCTTGTGTTTAGCATTTAACTTCCCACATAGCTTGCTTGTCCAGAATATTCTGATTAGCCCATGAAGGTCTCTGATTCTCTTGACAGTTACAGCTCATTATAAATTGACAAATTGGATTCTGCTATATTTGATGGACTTGGTGATTCTGAACCAAGGCCTCCTCTACTGCTACCCAGCCACCTTCATCTTCATCTCCAGGATCCAGTCACAACCAGATTCAATGGCCCAGTGTCTGAAGCTCTGCTGAGAAGGATCAGATACTGAAGCTAGGGTCTTGCCTTTCTGGACAACCTCACAGCCAGTCTCATCAGAACACATCTGTACCCCATTTCTCCAGCTGCAGCAGGCAGCTCACAATCCATATGCCACCTGCCTTTTCAATCCTTGCTTCTATTACAGTTTGGAACGGGAGGCTGGCAGGGGATTGTGAGAGCAGCCATTCCACTCCTCTCCTTTTTATTTCCAAGTTCTTTTGCATAATAGAAAGAAGCATAATTAATGGAGGGATGCGTGCAAACTAATGCATGGATGGGTGGGGTGCGTGGATGAAGTCATAGAAGCATGGAGGGAGACATGGATGCGTAGACGTCACGTGGATGTAGCCGCTGCCATGGCCAGGACTACTCTTCAATATACTCTATTCTGGTTGTGGCAGAGGCTCTGGGTGCCCTGTGCCACCCAGCATCCATGTTGTCTATTTCTATGCATATTGATAGTGCTCTACCCCCAATCTCACCCCCCTTTATTTATTTATTTTTTATTTTGGATTAAAATGAGTGTGTCCTATTGGGTTACATTGTTTGCGTTGGTAAGGTAAAGTCCAAGTTGCAGTTGTTCACTCCCTTTTCTGTTTCAAGTCTTTCTCCAAGGTTCACTCAGCCTAAGTGAAGGACAGGCTCGAAATACAGAAGAATCAGCATCTTCAGGGGTATTACTCAACCTGGGAAGGATGATAATCAGAGCTTAAATGCCCCAGCCTCCCATTGTTCAAAGGAATGATTCTCAGACGCATTCTGTATGAGTCCTCAGAAGTTCCCGGTAGGACTGAGGCCCACCTGCCCACAACAGAATCCAACTCGCCATCACATCCTATTGGCTTTTCCCTCTCCTGTTTTGCTTTCCCCATTCCCTCATTCACACTTCCAGGGATCATCTTCCCCCCAAACACTCAAGTGCTTTTCTAAGCCTCTGCTTTGAGAAAATACATTAAGACATTGGTCAAACTGGTCTGCTTCTCTGTCCCTGGAAGGAACGGACTGTTATTTTTCATGCATATATGTACTACTCCTTGAGCCTTTTTCCAGATGAGAAAGTCAAGACCCTGAATGGTTCAGGAACCTTCCTAAATTTCACAAGTGATGATCTGAATTGGGTAGATACCAACATAAAAGACAATCCTCAATGTTGGACCTTCAGGATTCCATAGCTGGAGGGACTCTTAGAATTACCTACTTCAGTGTTTCTCAGTCATTATCACCTTCCCAAAGAGCCTTTTTAGGCTTTCTTCCTAATCTTCTGCCCTCCAACCACAAGAAATTTAATACTACAGCTATATTACATATCTTGCTATGGACTCTGTATGTGTTTGGCTCAACATTCTTTCCAACATTGTTGACTTTTATTTAACACTTGACATAATTACTGATGACTTGAAGTCACTTACTAGTAAATGAAATAGTAAAACAAACTATATTCATTTCATTCTCAAAGCTTAAGTTGCACAAAAAAAGCACTGCAGATCAAACAAACCATACCCAGAAGGCAGTTAATGGCAGCCAACTTTTGTGATAGGGGTTTTTGATGGAGCAAGCGATGAAAAGAAAATCTTCCGTGGTTGCCATCGGCTCACCATAGTTTTTGGCACTGATCTTTGCATGTATTTTTGAGTATCTGCCATGAACTTAATGTCAATGCTGTTATTTGATACCTAAGAAAATCTAATGAAAGAAATAAATACTAAAAGCACAAGATTTTTGTTTCACAAGGTTGAGCTTTAGAGGGTCATAAGCCATTGTAATAGCTAAGACTGTTATGCCTTCCCAAAAATCATATTTCACCCCCCTGGGTGAGATGAGGATGAGAATGCATGAGTTAGTCCAATATTTTACAGATTAGAGGGACACTGGGAGCTAGAGGGACACGCGACAGCATCAGGCAGACCTGGAGTGAAAACCAGATCTTCAGACTCTGGGTTTAGCAGTCCTTGTATGTCACCTGAGAACCTCTCTCACCAACCAATATGAAATATTGAAGGTGGCAGGTCAGGTCGGGCCTGGACTCAGCCAGTCTTGGTGCTCTCTGGTCCTCAATATTGGAAAAAATTAAAATCTTCATTTCACTGTGGAATGCCGGTAAGCATTAAACTGTGTTACAGTAGTTCCCCCACCCAATTTCCTCTGTGGCATATAAAAGCAGAGAGCTAATTATACGATAGTAATTACCTGGAAATTATATGTTTATTGGTTTCCACTGGTGGATACTACTATTTTTGCACTCTTCATTGCTATGCTCAGTGACAGGAGTCACACTGTCTCTACTCCAAATGTTCCCTCCAATCTCCTGATTAGCAGGCTTTTTAAATGAGGCCACTGCCAGCAGCATGGGAGGCCTCTGGGTCAGGCAGGGGAGGTTTGCCTCAGTCCGCACGGGAGGCCTCCAGAAGACTCCATTGTCCACATTCACAGGCACCTCCTTCTTGGCAAGTGCCTTTAATAATAAAGTGCTCAGCATCTTCTGGTCTAAAAGGAGCACATGCCTGTCTTTGCCCTTGGATACTGGGAATAGTATCCAATAGGATGGGGCCTCATCTGCCACTGGATATATTTATAGACCCTTCAATTATGTGCCTTGGTTAATTGTCCCTTTTCTACCAGCTCTTCTTACAACAGAGATCCTGAGCCTCGCCTGTAATTAGAGTGAGGAAATATTTCTATGACCCTAAACTGGGTCTAAATATTTCTATGACCCTAAACTGGGTCAAAATATTGAAGGTGGCAGGTCAGGTCAATGCTGGCTTCCCTCTGATGAGTTGGTTTCCAGGGGCTTTGAGTATCTTCTGCCAGTTTGAAGGCCCTGGTCCAAAATTTCACCATTAGCACATCATCCTATTGCTGTTATTATTACAACCAAAATTAACAGACAACATCTGGGGAGGATTTTACAGTTTACAAAGTGCCTTTTATATGACGCACCTCACTTATGTTCTCTGAAAATGTGGAGGACAAAGTAGGTAACTCTGCCCGCTTACTGTGCTGTTAAAATGCACCTCCTTCCCTCTCCAGCAGGGCCACAGAGCACGCTATCTCCAGTCATGTTTATGCTCTGGTGCAGGTAAGGAGCCAGCTTACAGCACTATAGCTCTGTATGTGCCTTAATCACAGGAGGATTTCACATCTAGCAAAATGCCAGACACATAGTTGGACATAGGAAATGTTTATTGAGAGAGTGAATGCACACATCTAGCATAGGAATCTAAGTGATTATTATTTATGGGTCCTCTTCCTGTGGAGTCCATTCTTACTTCCAAGACTTTGTCGATGCCATCTGCTCCCAATGCCTTCCGGCTTACCTGAAAGTGTCCATTAGCTTTTGCATAAATTCTACTAACTTAGGGATTCCCCTCCCCAGGGCTATTGATCTACAGTGGTCCTTGTTTTTCTGAACTCCTCCAGTCCACCTGACCCAAATCATCAGCCTTGACAGGAATTTGGACACCTATTATTTACCTGTGCAACTACTTCATATAAGAAATAGGCCTGCCCCACGTAGCCCACTGAGCCAGTGGATTAAGTAGGTGTCCAGTGTATTTCCCATTATACCAAGTATGGGAACCACGTTTCACCATGCTATTTTTGATCTAATCGTGGTGGCAGCCCAGCGGGGTGTGCTGAGAACACCTGCCAGGGAACAGCCCAGCTTGGTGGGAAAGAGTAGCACGATGGTCAAATCACGTCTGCCAGGCTATGAACCTGAGCCGTGTCTGGGGTGGAGGATGGCTCCCATTGCAACACCTGGGACCTCTCATTAAACTGACCCGAATCCGCCACTGTAACTAATGTTGGCTGCCCCTTCGCCCTCCCAACTCCTAGTGAATTGATTCAGGGCAACTCCCTTTTGCTCGGGCTGAAAAGAAAGCACAGTCTGAAGATCTGTTCCAGGGTAAGGTCAGAACCTCCCTCCTGCTCAGCTTAGTGATAGGGACACACTGTTGCCTACCCTCCCCCGAGTCCAGACTCGGCTCAAAGCTTTGACCCTGCATTTGTATAATTAGAAGCAACTTTTCAGAAACAACCAGAGCCAATGAAGCATATTTCTTTCTTTCTTTTTTTTTTTTTTTTTTTTTGAGACAGAGTCTCACTATGTCACCTTGGCATCACAGCTCACAGCAACCTCAAACTCTTGGGCTCAAGCCATTCTCTTGCTTCAGCCTCCCAAGTAGCTGGGACTACAGGTGCTCACCACAACACCTAGCCATTTTTTGGTTTCAGTTGTCATTGTTGTTGGCAGGCCCAGGGTGGGTTCAAATCCTCCAGCTCTGGCATATATGGCTGGTGCCCCAACCATTGAGCCCCAGGTGCTGAGCCACAATGCTATTTAAAAGGCAGAAGGAGGGTTAAGAGACGTGCTCAGCACAACACTGCTAATAATGTGCAATTCTAACTCTACTGAGAGAGAAGCGCTTTTGCAAATCAGAAGACAATTAGGAAATGTTTCTCTTCCTTGTGAATTTGGAAGAGTGGTTGTAAACACGGACACCTATGGGGGCAACATAGATAATAGAAATGAGCAAATTAGTGTGGGTGTAGGGCAGGAAGGAGCAGTGAGGAGTATGGCTAATTGAAAGTCAGTGCCCTTCCCAGAGAAACTCAAATTCTCAAATGATTTAAAAAACACATCAGCATCCAAATAGAAAATGTTTGCAGGCTTTAGTGAGCTTTCGAGCTTTAGACTGAAAACTCTCTCATTAAAGATGGGTATATATCTGATCTAAAAGTTATCCATTGATTAATCAGAAAAATAAACATACTTGATACTCATTGGGTGGTGGCTCCAACTGTTTTGTAGGACAAAATGTGGCTACTCACTGTGGTCTGTCGTACTAACTCTCTAGATAATATTCCAGACTAAATAAATCAGATTTAAAGAACTAGACTGCTAAGTGGGGGATGCTTTGGGGGTAAAATCAAGCTCTAGAGTTTGAAGGTAGGGTTTCCTGAAAAGTGGGAGCAGATTCGCAAGGCAGAGTAGAAAGATTTGCGAGGCAGATCTGTAAGGCAGAAAGAAGGAAGCTTTCTCAGGGAAACATGAGGCTGGGACACACAGTTAGGGACTACTGGCAGGGACCCAGGTAGGACTGAATTGTGCAATGTGGCAGCTTGGGGAGGGTTTAATTGCTTGGCACACTCCCTCAAACTGGGGGACAAAATTAATATTTAGCACACAAACTGAAAAATTTTTCCACTACTGCATTGAGATTCCCCCTAGTGGCCCTCCTCTTCTAGCTTAGCCTCAGATGATACAGCTGTGCAAATGCTGGGAGAAACAGAGCCTTATAAATGCAAAATATTATTATGAGCCTAGCCTATCCAGACACTTTGCATCTTCCTACGATGTTGTCTTTAAGGCCCAGACAGAATGATTTAAATTACGACCTGAGAAGCTCCTGCTCAGCTTGCACCACACACCCTTAGAGATGGCAGCCCTTGCCACCCTCTTCCTGTAGGAGGAGGGACTCCTGAGAGCCAGGGGATAAACAGGAGGACTGGGTTGCATTCTAAGATTCTGGCAGATCTGGGTTGCATTTTCAGCTTTATAAATGGTGGCCCTTACTCTCTGAGCCTCAGCTTTGTCACCTCCCTCGCTGGGCTGTGGCGAGACCAGGTAGAATAGTCCTCTGCAACCCCTGAAGCTTTCAGAGCCTTGTAAAGCAGTGTCACAGGTGAATTTAGATGGGAATGGGAGGGAAGGAAAGTCTGTTGGATTTTCAGATAATGTTTATACTTTGGGTATAATCAAGCAATTTCCCTAAGGGACAGACTAGAGACAAATGAGCTATGTCCCCAGTACGATAACATTCTTTAAATAGAATATATTAATTGACACAAGGGGCCTGTGAAAAATACCTTTTGGTCAGTCACAGACACAGCTGTCCTCTTGGGAACCTGAGAGGTCCATAGGTCAAGGCCTAGAGAAAGGGCCATCTCCCAGGATCTGGGGCAGTCGCCCTGCTTACCCTCCTCAGGCTCCCTTGGTGTGGGCACCAGGTACTGTGGACGTCTGCAGCCCTCAAGGCACTCTCCCAAGCAAAGCTTCCGCATGGCTGGGGCATGGCTGCCCTCCTCAGCACAGAGACAGGGAAAGAGATGGGGTGAAAGGGCAGTGAGGGCACTTGCATGATGGATGTCATCTCTCCCCTTTTGCGATGAATCCAGCTTCCCTAATTCCCAGATTTGTGGCTCTGAGCTCTGGTACTGAGAGTCACCTGTGTACCCTTTGGCTTGTCCTCCCATCTTAGGACTTTCCTTCTGGCTCTGGATCCTGGACTTGGTTCAAGCTCCTAGTTGTGATGGCTCAACTTTCTACAGTGAAGAATTCTCTGCCCCAGCTTCAGACTCCTAGGTCCTCACCCAGCTTTCCAGCCTCAAGGGATGAGTCAGACTCCTTTTTGTTGTTGTTGCAGTTTTGGCTGGGGCTGGGTTTGAACCCACAACTCTCAGTATATGGGGCCAGCGCCCTACCCACTGAGCCACAGGTGCCTCCCCAGACTCCTCCTTTTTATATGCTTTTCATCTTTTTGTTCTATAACTTATTGTTTTTGTCCCATAACTATTAGTTTTCATGACTAAGCCCCTCCCTGCACTGTGAGTGATTTAAGGGCAGAGTGGGGGTGTCAACACATCGTTCATGCATGAATAAATTATGATCAGTCTCTATAGCATCCCAATCATTTGTAATGCTACTTGGCCTATAAATTACATAGAGAATCATTTTTATTAACCCTGATTTCCATTCAAGCCTCCTGAGAGGGAAGAAAAGAATCTCTGCCTGTCTGTCCCCACCTGGAGCCAAAGGAATATTTTAGTTCTTTTTCTTTTATTTTTCTAATGCCACGGCTCTCTTTGGGGCTTGTCCACTTCAGTACCTGCAGTTTGAATTTGGATGAAGTCTGCTGCTCATTTACACATTTTGAACTTCATCTTAAATTGGTCATGGTCCATTGCTATTGCTTCACATTTCATCTGTTCAGTTTCCTCTTTTATTACTTCTATAGGTTGTGAGTTAGGATAATAAAGTCAAGATAAAAATCATTCCAAGCCATTTGCAGCTCTGGGAAGCTGGCACAGGGCCGTTCAGAAGCTGGCTGGGTGCCAGCGAGAGGAGGAAATATTCTCCTAAGTTGCCAGCCTTTATCAGGGCTCCTAACAATTGCTTGCCAAAATTTTAGGAAAATCATGATCTGCTCCCCTGGAGCTATTCTGTATGTTTCTATAGGTGGGGAGTCTTTCAACAAGTATTTTTACTATAAATACCAATCATGTTTTTTCACTGAGTTAAGTCTGTAACTTGAGCTCCATATTGTGAAATACTGACATAGAGATATTAATCACTCGCATAGCTGAGGTACCATTGTCATCAACATGAGCCACACTAACTGAAGGTTTATAGGATACAGAATCCCATTCAGGATATATTTATGAAATATAGTTAGAGGGTTTTTTTCCCTCTGAAAAATGTTCTTTTGAAGGAATAAGGGGTAGGGAGAATAGAAACAGCTTATGGAAATCTGGAAAGGGATCACAACTCTATTCTCTTAAATATTTGCTCTATATCTTTTTGATGTCACTGTAATGACTCAGTTTAGACAATTCAATTTAGAGGGATGTGGCTTTTTATTTTTTGGCAAAAGGGTCTGTCTATCTGGCATAGACAAAGAAGCCAAATTTCAAATTCTTATTTAAATGTTGAGAAGATACAGCCATAAATGTGTCTTTACTCAGTTGATCAAATGAAAATTAATCAACAAGGCTTACCGAGCACTGACTGTGCACATGCCCAGGCCTGTGTGCAGGAGGGTACTGAGGGGGAATGAGACCCCACTTCTCCCTTCTCTTGATGAATCTATAGTCTATTCAGAGTTTTTAGACTAGGCACATTGTCCTGGGCTCAAATCCTAGACCTGCAACTTAGCAGCGAAGTGGAACTTTGGCAAGTGATGTAATCTCTCTGAGCCTCTGTCTCTTCCTATGTCAGAGGGGGTGAGGATAACACCTCCCTCACAGGGATGCTGTAGGAATCAAAGGAGATAGAGGGCATATTTTGGGAGGTACATCTATAATTGTTGGCTTTCTTGCCCCTCCCCTGGTCTTTAGTCTGGAGAAGCCCCAGTGGAGAGGATAGTCCTACCAGCCCTGTGGGGTGAAAAGATTATTCTCATGACCCAGGCTCATCACCTCCATGGCCATATGAAAGTAGGCCCGTGGAACTGGCTGTGAGCAGAGGCTGCAACTGGCTGCCCAATGGCCAAAGCCAAACTCAGGCACTTTCCAATTTGTCCAATGTGATGTTAAAAAAAAAAAAAAATTAATCTGTTGCCAATGTCTAAGTATTACAAGCTATTCATAAAAATCTGAGTTTGGGGATTCTCTTGAAAGAAGATTCTGGCCTTTGATGTTGGGTGAAACTGACCAAAAGCTCCCTTCTTGTAAGTTGTGCACTGTCTGGATTGTGACTTCCCACAGGAGAGCAGCTGTGATGAAAGGGTATCATTTCATTTAGATCCAGCCAAAGTTCAAAGCTTAAGAAAAAGGACCAAACCAAGAGCAATGAGCTAGGGCAGCACCAGTCCTAAGGTGACCCGCCAGAAGAGTAAAAGCTTTATTCATTTATTTATTCATCCAACAAATAGCATGAAGCACTTTGATATGCAAGTCACTGTTCTGGCTATAAGAGGGAAGGAGAAAAAACATATCTGTCTGTCTGTCTGTATGTATGTATTTAGAGACAGAGTCTCACACTGTTGTCCAGACTAGAGTGCCATGGCATCAGCCTAGCTAACAGCAACCTCAAACTCTTGGGAGCAAGTGATCCTCCTACTTGACTCTCTGAGGCGCTAGGACTACAGATGCCCACCACAATGCTGGACTAATTTTTCTATTTTTAGTAGAGACAGTGGGTCTCCAACTCCTGAGCTTGAGGGATCCTCCCATTTTGGCCCCCCTGAGTGCTAGGATTACAGGTGTGAGCCACCATGCCCAGCCAGAAAAAAACGTTTACTGAGAACCTACTATGTATCAATTCTACTGTGAGCTCGCTTGGTCCTTCCATCAACTTTGTGAGGCAGTTATCGAGATTTTTATTTGGCAAATGAGATAAAGGATTCAGGTGGCTAAACAGGACAGGTGCTGAGTATTGGAGCCAGGATCTCTGCCATGTTTGCCTTACTCTGAGAGCCCCGATTTGTCCCTTGAACCACAGAGATGTCTTTAAGTCCCATCAGCGCAGGGAGAGAATGTGTCAAATGCTCCTTGCTACCATGCCATGTACAGGTGGAATACATCGTGGATTTTGTGGGGTTACTGATGGATGACAAGAGGATGAGTTCTCTGGTTCCTGCTCTCAAGAAGATTCTATAAGGAAGGGAGACTATTACTGCTACTACAATGCTTTTAGGTGGAGACACCAGCCAAATACTGCAGGGGCTTTGAGAGGAGTAGCAGGTGAGCTGGCCTCTAAAGGTAAGGAGGGTTTTGATAAGCAGAGGAACCAGGGAAGGATATTCTAGGCATGGGGACAGCCCTTCAGAGACATGAGGAGTAACTGAGGGTGAGTGGAGTGCAACATGTAAGGAGAGTTGGAGTGGGACTTGGATAGGGCCCAAAGGGCAGAATGCAGCCAGGTCCTGGATGGCTTACATGCAAGCTGAAGAATTCAGATGTCCTGTTTCCTTCCTGTCGGCATTCCTAGGACCTATCTTGTTCTTTGTCACTCTTGCCCACTGGGTCATTCTGCTGTCTGCCTTGGCCTCTGGAGCACAAGAGAGATGAGAGAACTTGAGCATAATTCTAAATGATTGAAGGCATTGAGGTCTCATGATACCTGATAGGGATCTGTGCTAAAGAACTAAACAAGTGTCATCATATAAAGCTGAACATTCCATACTACATGTCTCAGAAATTTTACTAGATAAAATTTACTAGATAAATACTCTAGTACTAGAGAAATGCATAGGATTATGGCAGTATAATTTTTAATAGTCCAGAAATATAAACAACCCGATGCCTTACAATAGGAGACTGGAAAAATAAAAAATGGAGATTTAGTTATAGAATGGAATGCTTAACAGCAGTGAAAATGAGTGGATTCCAGTGGTTCTCAAACAGAGGTGATTTTGTCCTCTCCCCAGGGGGCATTTGGCAATTCCTGGAGACAATTTCAATTGTCACAACTAGAGAGCTATTACTGGCACCTCGTGGGTGGAGGCTAGGGATACCCCAAACATCTTCTCATGTGCAGTACACAGCCCCTCACAATGATCCAGCCCCAACGGTCACAGTGCCTGAGAGTTACAGGCATTATTAGGGATGAATCTGGGCCAGGCACAATGGCTCACACCTGTAATCCTAACACTCTAGGGCAGTGGTTCTCAACCTTCCTAATGCCGTGATGTATTTTCATTGTTACAATGGGGTTGCGACCCACAGGTTGAGAACCGCTGCTCTAGGGGGCTAAGGTGGGTGGATTGCTTGAACTCAGGAGTTGAGATCAGCCTGACCAAGCATGAGACCCCTAAAAATAGAAAAAACAAACAAACAAACAAACAAACAAAAAACAGCCAAGCATCGTGGTGGACGCCTGTAATCCCAGCTACTGGGGAGGCTGAGGCAGGAAGATCACTTAAGTCCAAGAGTTTGAGGTTGCTCTGAGCTACAATGACACTATGGCCCTCTATCCAGGAAGACAGAATGAGATTCTGCCACAATAAAGATGACTTACATAATGTTGACTGCAGAAAGCAAGTTGCAGAAGAATACATACAATATGATATTAGTGTTTGTTTATTTTCCAGACAGGGTCCTGCTCTGTCACCCATTCTGGAGTGCAGTGGCCTGATCATACCTCACAGTAGCCTGGAACCTCAAGTGATCCTTCTGCTTCAGCCTTCCCAGCAGCTGGAACTAAAGGTACATTCCACCATACTTGGCTCATTTTTTCTATTTTTTAGAGATGGGGTATTGCTATGTTGCCTAGGCTTGTCTCAAACTCCTAACCTCAAGCAATATTCCTGTCTTGGCCACCCAGAGTGCTGGGATTATAGGCATGAACCTCTGCACTTGGCCAGTATAATACTATTTTTTTTTTAATTCAAAAATAAGTGAAACAAAAAGAAAATATTGTTCAGGAATTAACACAAATATAGTAAAATTATACTATAGTTTCAGAATCCGCATTTCAGCTAACCTTTAAGAAACTATCACTTCTCTGTGAGGCTGAGATAAGAGGATCCCTTGGAGCTCAGGATTTTGAGATCACAAGTTCCATGCTATTTGTTTGCTTCTTTAGAACAGATCCATACCAACAGTGAAATCCCATCGCTACTAAAAATAGAAAAAAAAAATTAGCCTGGCATTGTGACAGGTGCCTGTCCCAGTTACTTGGGAGGCTGAGGCAGGAGGATTGCTTGAACCCAGGAGTTTGAGGTTGCTGTGAGTTACACTGATGCCCCAGCACTCCAGCCCTGGTGACAGAGTGAGACTCTGTCTCAAAAAAAAAAAAAAAAAAGAAGAAGCAAACCCCAAACTATCACTTAATGAGTTTTAGAATGGTATCAAAAAGGAATATCTAAAATTATCTGAAAAAGCTGTTTAAATACTTGTCCCTTGTCCCTCCACAGATCTATATGAGGCTGGGTTTCTTCATATACTTCAACCAAAACAACATATCGCCACAGACTGAATGTAGGAGGACGTATGAGAAGCCACATATCCTCCATTAGCCAGACATTAAAGCCATTTGCCAAAGTCTAAAAAGATGCCGTTCTTCTCTCTAATTTTTTGTATAAAATAGAGTTATTTTTCATAAAATATCAATTTTAACATGGAATGAATTTACTATTGTCATTTTTTAAAGAATAATAAATGTTTAAAAAAATTTAATTTCTAATACTAAAAATATCAGCATATATAGCTCACATAAAAACAAAGTTCCTAAGATCTTCAATAAGTTTTTTTTTTTTTTTTGCAGTTTTTGGCCGGGGCTGGGTTTGAACCCACCACCTCCAGCATATGAGGCCAGCGCCCTACTCCTCTGAGCCACAGGCACCACCCAAGGATCCCAAGACCGAAAGTTTGTTTTCTTTTTAATTTTAGATTAATACAAGGGTTCACATGATTAGATCGCATTGTTTGCATTTGTGTGGTAAAGACTGAGCTGCAGTTGAGACCTTCACCCAGGAAGTGTGCCATATACCCCTACATTGTGCCTATTAGGTGGAAGCTGACTGTACCCCCTTCCCCCTCATCTCTCCTCCCTCTCCGCTCCTTTAATTTAATTGTGTTTCTCTCCTGTGGGCCTGTAGTTATTGATCTACTTGTTTTGACATAGCATTGAGTACATGAAATGCTTGCTTTTCCGCTCTTGAGATACTTTATTTAGGAGAATGTTCTCCAAATCCATCCAGGTAAATACAAAAGACCAAAAGTTCTGAGGAAATTTGCCCTATTCTAATTTGGATCTGTTTCCTTTATCACCATTCCTATTTTGGTCTCTGGAAGAGTTCCATTTTATTTATTTATTTATTTTTATTTATTTATTTATTTTTGTTTGAGACAGAGTCGCATTATGTCACCTTCAGTAGAGAGCCATGGCATCATAGTTCACAGCAACCTCAAATTCTTGGGCTTAAGCGATTCTGTGGCCTCAGCCTTCCTAGTAGCTGGGACTACAGGCGCCCGCCACAACGCCTGCCTATTTTTTTGTTGCAGTTGTCATTGTTGTTTAGCTGGCCCAGGCCAGTGTATATGTGGTTGGTGCCCTACCCATTGAGCTACGAGCACCAGCAGAGTTTCATTTATTGAGTCCCATTTATTGAGCTCACTTTTCACCTCAGTTTGTTCTCATTTTTTAAAGTAAGATAAAATAGTTGTGAAATTCGCATGGCTTGGCATCTCTGCCTTTGCCTCCCAGTGTCTACCTTCAGAAAATGTCTAAATAGATTTTTTCAAAAATTATTTCCTTCTTCCTGTGTATCTAATAGCATTTCATGAACATTATAGAACACTCTTTAATAATAGATAAAATTAGCTAATTAGCTAACCAAATACCTACCTCACCAAGATGCTATATTTTATATGAGTTATCTCATTTAATCCCTCAAAAACCCCATGAGGCCAGTATTATTCTCATTTTATAAGTGAAAACCCAAAAGTTAAAGGAGTGAAGTGAGTTGTTCAGGCAGGAAGCAGAGAAACTCAAGATGTGACCCCAGGCTTGGCGCCTGTAGCTCAAGTGGCTAAGGCGCCAGCCACGTACACCAGAGCTAGTGAGTTCGAATCCAGCCTGAGCCTGCCAAACAACAATGACAACTACAACAAAAAACTAACCAGGAGTTATGGTGGGCGCCTGTAGTCCCAGCTACCGGGGAGGCTAAGGCAAGAGAATCGCTTAATCCCAGGAGTTGGAGATTGCTGTAAGCTGTGAAGCTATGGCGCTCTACCCAGGGTGACAGCTTGAGGCTCTGTCTCAAAAAAAAAAAAAGTGACCCCAGACCTAATGGACTGTAGACTGGGTGGAGGTTGCCCCTATCCTTTGCTCCTGCAGGATGTGAAAAAATTGATAAGGTCTATTCACTGTTGTCAAGTAACTGATAGGCTACTGAAGAGGGTCAAATGATTTTACAAACATTTGGCATTTTAAAATTTATTTTTATCCTGTCTCATTCAAGAAAAAACAAAATTTTAAGAGTGTTAATTATTTATATTCATTTACTTCCTAATTCTTCAAAAAGACTTGAAAACACTAAGGTTAGGCACAGTAGCTTATGCATGTAATCCTAGTGTTCTGGGAGGCTGAGGCAGGAAGATCTCCTGAGCTCAGGAGTTTAAGACCAGCCTGAGTGAGGGTGAGACCCCATCTCCACTAAAAATAGAAAAATTAGGCTGGGTGTGGTGGCTTATACCTATATTCCTAGTACTCTGGGAGGCCAAGGTGGGTGGATTGCTTGAGCTCTGGAGTTCAGACTAGCCTGAGCAAGAGTGAGACCTCATCTCTCAAAATAGCCAGGCCATTGGTGGCCATCTATTGTCCAAGCTATTAGGGAGGCTGAAGCTAGAGGATCACTTGAGCCCAAGAGCTTGAGGCTGCTGTGAGCTATGATGCTATGGCACTCTATCAAAGGCAACAAATTGAAACTGGATCTCAGAATAAATAAATAAATAGAAAAATTACAGCTTGGCACCTGTAGCACAGTGGTTATGGCGTCAGTTACGTACACCAAGGCCGGCGGGTTCGAATCCAGCCCTAACCAGCTAAACAACAATGAAAACTTCAACAAAAATAGCTGGGCATTGTGGCGGGCGCCTGTAGTCCCAGCTACTAGGAAGGCTGAGGCAAGAGAATCACTTAAGCCCAAGATTTTGAGGTTGCTGTGAGATTTGATGTCACATCACTCTACCGAGAGCAACATAGTGAGACTGTCTCAAAGAAAAAGAAAAAGAAAAATTAACCAAGTATGTGGTGGGATGGGCCTGTTGTCTCAGCTACTTGAAAGATTGAGGCAGGAGGATCACTTGAGCCCAGGAGTTTGAGGGTGCAGTGAGCTTCAGTGATGCCAGTGCACTCTTACCCTGGGTAACAGAGTGAGACTCTGTCTAAAAAAAAAAAAAAAAAAATTAATACAATCATTCACTGAAGATAGAGTGGGGGGTGGGGAGAGCAGGGAGGAAGCGGCAAAAATAAGCCTTGGGCTCTAGGAGCTTGCCAATTAGTGTGGGTGGTGGGAATTGGAGAGGCTCACAAACAACTATGACACTAGGGAGAAAGAGGCAAATTCACTAAAAAAAGTGACCATCTTTGCCAGACGGAAGGAGCACATCTGATTAGGGCAACTAGGGAAGGCTTCTAAGATCCGGTCAGGAAGAGGTGGTAGGAGATGGAAATCTAGGTGGGCAAAGGATATGTTCAATTGCTGAAGCATGGTTCTCTGGAAGCAGGTCTGGAGACAGAGTTTATTAGGGACCAACAACTATCGCAGGAAGGGAAAGGAAGGATGGATGGGTGGATGGAGATTTCAGTGCAGACCTGATAAAGCCTCTGCCGACGTGGGTGGGGAACTCTGCTGGCCTGGTGCCTGGCAGAATTGTTCCCGGTCAGGTTGAAATGGTCCAACCTTACAGCCCTCTCTCAGTCTCAGCAATAGGCCGTAACTGCAAATGAGGTAACTCTCTGCAGCTGAGGCAAGAGCTCTACTTTGGGGAGGCAGCTTGTAGAGCTGGTACAAGATTCAGCTGAGTTGTTACGTCAGTTCCTTTTCTCTAAAAACGACCCTGCCCCTTCCACTTGGCAATCACGCTCACTTAGAGGTGGGGGACTGACCTGACTGGGCCAGTCAGAGTCCCTTGTGCGGGAATTTGAAATTGAGCAGAGGAGGTTGAATTCCCCCCTTCAACCATGGGGAACTGGGTAAAGCTTTAGCACTTGGGAGGCTGAGGAGAGAGGATTACTTAAGGCCAGGAGTTTGAGACCAGCCCAGGCAACAAAACAAGACTCTGTCTCTACAAAATTTTCTTTAGACTCTAGGCAGTCAAGGCGGCATATGCCTGTAGTGTTAGCTACATGGGAAGCTGAGGCAGGAAGATTGCTTGAGCCCAGGAGTTCAAGACTGCAATGAGCTGTGATCACACCACTGCACTCCAACCTGGATGACAGAGCAATGCTCTGTAGGTCAATGGCCAGGTTTTCTACCAGGGGGTCTGACTAACAGAAGAAAGAGGCACCAAGGCAGCCATGGTGACTTTTCCTGTCCACGAAGCATTTTCCCTGAAGTTTCTTAGGTCATTCCTTCAGTCTTTCAACAAATCATTCCTGCTAGCCTTTTTTTTTTTTTTTTTTACCTTTTGGCTCTTATTAAATCTCTGATTTTTAAAAACTTCAATAGATTTAGGGGATACAAATGTTTTTTGTTACATGGATGAAATAATGTTGAGGTCGGGGCTTTCAACATACCCATCACCAAAATACCATACATTAGACCCAACTCCTCTCTCCTCCCCCCTTCTTAGTTTTCAACGTCCATCACACCACTTTATGACCATCTATATCCCTTGTTCAGCTCCCACTTATAATTGAGAACATGTGGTATTTGTTTTTCTTATTTTTTTTTTAGAGACAGAGTCTCACCTTATCGCCCTTGGCAGAGTGCCATGGCGTCACAGCTCACAGCAACCTCCAACTCCTGGGCTCAGCCGATTCTCTTGCCTCAACTTCCCAGGTAGCTGGGACTACAGGTGCCTGCCACAACGCCTGGCTATTTTTTTGTTGCAGTTTGGCTAGGTTCAAACCTGCCACCCTTGGTATATGGGGCTGGCGCCCTACCCACTGAGCCACAGGCACTGCCCATGTTTTTTTTTTCCATTCCTGAGATACTTAGGATAATGGCCTCCAATTCTATCCAAGTTCCTGCAAAAGACATTATTTCATTCCTTTTTATGGCTGAGTAGTACTCTGTTATATATGTGTGTGTGTGTGTGTGTGTGTGTGTGTATGTATGTATATATATATTTAAAGAATATATTGTATAAAGAAAAAGGGGTGTGTATATGTATATACCACTTTTTCTTTATACAACTCATCAGGTAATAGGCACTTAGCTTGATTCCACATCTTTGCAATAGTGAATTGTGCTATGACAAACATTCGAGTCTTGCCAGCCTTTTTTCTTTCTTTTTTTCTTTTTTTAAAATCAGTCCATTTCCGTTACTGGCTTCTGTTTCCCAAAAGTCTTAACTGGGAGACCAGTTAGGAATTATTAGATTAAGAAGTAAGAGGATCCTAACAAACAGACTGGCAATGGGAATGGAAAGAGGATTGATTTGTGAAACATTTAGGTTTTTTTGTTTTGTTTTGTTTTGTTGAGACAGAGTCTCCCTATGTTGCCCTCAGCAAAGTGCCGCGGTGTCACCGCTCACAGCAACCTCAAACTCTCTAGCGTAAGCGATTCTCTTGCCTCAGCCTTCCAAGTAGCTGGGACTGCAGGCACTCACCCCAACGCCCAGTTATTTTTTTGTTGTAGTTGTCATTGTTGTTTAGCAGGCCTGGGTCGGGTTCAAACCCACCAGCCTCAGTGTACGTGGCTGGTGCCCTGAGCTATAGGCTCCAAGCTGGGTTTTTTTGGTAGGACAGGTTTTACAGAGGATATGACTTTAAGATTTTGAACTCAGCAGGATTTCGCCAGTTGGAGGAGTAGGAGATGGCATCTGAGATAGAAGGAAGAGTGAAGGAGGCAGTTCAGTGTGGGTGGAGCTCAGGGTAGGTGACAGGAGGGAAGAGGCTGGAAAAATCCCCTGCTGGACCAAGGAGTCTGGATTTGATCCTGTAGGTGGTGGGAAAATGCAAAGGATTTTTGATCTGGGCTAAAATATGACCACAGATATTTTTAAGTTGACTTTTATTTAAGTATAATATATAAACAGAAAAGTACACAATTTATGAACTTGATGAATTTTCATAAAGTGAATGCATCCATGTAACCAAGAACCCAAATGAAGGAATAGAACACGACCAGCTCCTCAGAAACCCCTTTTGGTCACCACTCCTTCCCACAGACACAGATGTATCTGCAAAAGCCCTAAGAGCAGCACCAAAGATGAGTTGGAGGGGTGAGAACACAGAGAAACGTTTCAGGGGGTAACAGCAATGGCCCATGTGAGAGGTGATGAGTCCTGATCCACGGCAGTGATGCAGAAAATGGGTGAGGCTGGAAGAGCTGTGAATGTGATAGAATTAGCTATATTCCCTCTGTGGAATTCACAATATGTATTTACTCTTCCAGGCGATTGTAATTTACCCCTGAGAATTCCTAGGGGTAGATTTCTGATACAGGCATGGTAAACAAGGATGATATTCTGAGAAGTGTGTCATTAAAGGATTTTGTCATTGTGCGAACATCGCAGAGTGACTTACACAAACCTAGATGGTATAGCCTACTAAAAGAGATGAGGACTCTGTGGCCTTCTATTAATAGGTCCTTAAGTGTGACCTTCTGACTAAATCCAAATTTTATAGGATGAATCTTTTTTTCCATTAGTGCATTTTTTGTCTTTTATATTTTTATTTTATTTTTTTAAATGAATGCATTTAAAATACCCAAGGAATAAAATAAGTTTCAATGAAATAATCCTCCCTGACTGACCAGCACAATTAAAACATTAGTAAGCCATAAGGGCTAAATTGGCAGCTGCTACACTCATGATTTAGTGCTGACTCCCCCAGCTTGACTGGCACCATTACCACATGACAGTGGTTAGTGAGAGTTTATAACTTGTCTGTTATCAGCTTTTGACAATAGTGTACTATGTTTCTGATTGAAGAAGAATTTGTGAATAGTTGTACAGCTTGACAATATTTTTTAATTCTGTCTGTTTAACAGCTCATCATGTCAAAGAAAACCAAGAGAATGCCAAAGAAAGAAAACAGACTTTTTTTTAACAAGAATTGGGAGTTGCCGCATTATTTTGTTTCTGCTAAAAGTAACATGATTTTCTCGCTTTGTGATGCTGTAATATCAACAATAAAGAAATGCAATGCTTATCAGCATTATAACATTTATGAGGACCACAGATATTTTAAGTTAGAGGGGGAGGTGAAAAATATTGTACTGCAGAAATTAGAAGGCGAAAAGCAAAAGCAAAGGCAATTGTTTCAAGCAGCAATAAGACCTGGAAATAATGCCACTGAAATAACTTATAAAGTAGTTTATATAAGGAAAAAAAAGAAGCCATTCATTGATGTAGAAATTGTGAAAGAATGCATTGTCAAAGTTCTAAGATGCTTAGACCCTGGTAATGTTTCAAAACACAAATAACTGCTTCTTTCAAGGAGGACCATAACTGATCAGCAGCATGAATTAGCCTTCAACTTAACAGAACAACTTCATGCAATACTTCCAAAGGAAAATAAGCATTATTCAATCTCTTTGAATGAATCAACTAATATTACTGACTTGGTACAGGGTTTATACTTATTTCATTTGGGTCATAACAGAAGATTTTCTTTGCTACAAAGAGTTATTCCCTTTGGGCACTCTCGCAAAGAAAACATGGGAAATAGATATCTTCAATAACTTTCAAGATAAATGCTATGAAGTAAACTGAATTTGGTAAATTTAGTGAGTGTATGTACAGATGGTGCACCTTCCATGACAGGAAAACAAGAAGGGTATATTGCACAAATTTTAAAAACTATGAATAGATTCAAATGCTCTCATTTTTTTTTCTTTATATCTTGCAGCAGCAAAATGTCTGTGCTAATGCTACAATTTTATGTGACATTTTGCAACAACTTATAAATACTGTTAACTATATTTGTGCAAATGCCACAGGGAATTATAAGTTCCATCAGTTTTGTAACATGCTAAAGTTGAGTGATGAGGTAGGTATTCAGTGTGGATTTGCCATATCATTCTAAAGTGCATTGGTTATCCCAGGGACAGGTTTTAAACCAAAGTTTTCTCTTTATGAACAGAAAATTAAATTTCATGAAGACAAGAATCAGCAATGTGAATTATTACAAGAAGATTTAATGCAGCATTTCTGTGTGATATCAAAATGACTTGAATATTTCTTTGCAAGGCAAAACTAAGTGTATATATGATATTTGGCAAAAAAAAAAAAAAAAATCAAGCATGTTGAAAAAACTATTTTTTTTTTTTTAGACAGAGTTTTACTTTGTCACCCTCGGTAGAGTACTGTGGCGTCACAGCTCACAGCAACCTCGAACTCTTGGGCTCAAGTGATTCTCTTGCCTCTGCCTCCCAAGTAGCTGGAACTACTGGTGCCCACCACAATGCCTGGCTATTTTTTTTTTTTTGCAGTTGTCATTGTTGCTTAGCAGGCTGGGGCTGGGTTCAAACTCCCAGCCTCAGTGTGTGTGGCTACTGGTGCCGAGCTGAAAAAATCTTTTTAAAAAACACTTCAAAAGGAAATTTCAGGTGAGTATTTTCTCTAATTAGCAAAGGCCATTGATAAACACAATGATATATGCAAATCGCGTTTATGCAAATCATTTGAAGAATATTCAGCTGTCATAGAAAGTTTCACTGACATTGAGAATTATATTACATTTATTCATTTCTTTTTTTTTTCTTGTCTTCTATTTTTTTGTGACATCACATTTAAATTAGCATTTCAGCCTCACCAAGTTGATATCACCAAGGCACCTAACACTACAGATGGAATTTAATGAACTCTCAGTAGATGACATTTTGAAGTCATTAGGCCGGGCATTGTGGCATGTACCTGTAGTCCCAGCCACTCCAAAAGGGTGAGGCAGGAGGATGGCTGGAACCCAGGAGTTTGAGGTTGCTGTGAGCTAGGCTGATACCCTGGCACTCTAGTCTGGGTGACAGAGTTAGCACCCTACTCCTTTGAGCCACATGTGCCGCCCGAAACTTTTTTTTTCTAAGTCAGGCAACCTGCTTGGGACCCCCCTCCTCTGTGCCAGAGGCTTTTCTTTCCTCTCAACAAGTACTCTTGCTTTCACCCAAAAAAAATTAATTAACCTAATTAATTAAAAGTCATTGTTTGATGCTAAAAAAGATCCAATTGAAACACGGAAAGATTCAATAGAATACCCACACCTATTGCAACATGCCCAGACAATGCTTTCTTGCTTTTCAACCACTCATTGCTGTGAAACTATATTCTCCCCTCTAACCCAAATCAAGATGCCCTTAGATCACCAGTGACTGATACCCATCTAGAGGATCAACTAAAATTGTAGACCTTCATGCTGCAACCAAATATTCGAATGCTTTCCAACAAAAAGTAGACACAACAAAGTCATTAAAGAGTTAACTTTAAAATTAACAGATAGTTTTCATTTTGTGAAATTATTAAGTGCACAGTAGTTAGATTTTTTTTTTTTTTTTTTGCAAAATAATGCACATTTAAAGTATATCTAATTGAATTTTCTTGAATGTGGCCTTATTTGATTACAGCCAAATTAGTGTGGTTTCCAACATGACGTTTCCACAGGCCTGGTGACTACTCACCTAGGCTACACGGTATGTATAGCCTATTTTTCCTAGGCTACAAATCTGCACAGCATGTTAGTGTACTGTAGGCAATTGTAACACAATGGCAAGTATTTATGTATGTAAAAATGTTTAAGCATAGTACGTTAAAAATGTGCTGTTACAATCTTAGGGAGCCGCGATGATAAGAGTGGTTGGTCTGTCATAAAAGCAAATGCTATTATGAAGCATGTGCCTGGATAAGCAAATGCTTCAACCCTCAAAGAGAGCTACAAATCAATGTGCTCCCTTTTTTAAAAATATATATATATATTTTTGGAAACAGAGTCTCACTCTGTCACTCTGGGTAGAGGGGTAGAGTGTCATAGCTCATGGCAACCTCAAACTCCTGGGTTCAAGTGATACTCCTGCCTCAGTGTCCCAACCAAATGGGACTATAGGCACCCACCACAACAGCCAGCTAATTTTTTTTTTTTTTTTAAGTACAGATTCGGTGTTGCTGTTGCTCAGGTTGGTCTTAAAATCCTAAGCTCAAGCAATCCACCCTCCTTGGTCACTGCACCTGGCCTCCTGCTGCTTTTAAAGGAAGTACCAGCTTCCTGGCATTGTCTAAAAACAATAAAAACCACACTGCACCTCATAAGAGACTATAGATCCTTCCTGACAATCTTCAGCCTGGAAGAATCTTTTGCAGGTCGGAACTGCTCACTAAGGCACATTGGCAGAGCTATATGGCACCAACTCAAGCTGTTTTAATTTCGCAAACACCCACACAATATTATAGGGAAAGAAATTTTGAAAGCAATAAAAAAATCCGGATAATTGCCATACATGTTTCTGCAAACCTGACACAGTAATAACTTGCCTATAAACAACTTCCTTGAAGAATTGGTTAATAGGATGTAGAGTATACAGCAAAGGAAATTGTTTATTCGGCAAAGCCTTTGAAAATGGACTGTTGATTCTTCTTGTGAACATGTGACGATTCTATAAAATTGGAGAGGATAAAGCAACAACTTTCTAAAGGTGGAGGTTGGAGTGAAATACAAATGTCCCTTAGCCTTAGTTGTCTTATCTGCAGAATGGGCACTGGGCTGACCTGTGCTTTGCAATTTTGACCTATGCAGGTGGGTTCCTGGACTCTCTGGGCATCACATCTCTCTTGTTTAACCAGAGCATCTCTGTTCTCTTCCGTTTAAATAAGGAGTTGCCATGTAAGATGTTTGAAAAACAGGACTGTAAAACTAAAACAGAATTGGAAAACCACTGGATTACATGATTTCTAAGGTCCGTTAGAGCTCTAAAACTCTAGGAATCTAACATATGCTCGATTTGTGGAAGGTGCTAAAGATTCAAAAAACATAATTCCTACCCACGACAAATTCGCCTGTGTAAGATATGCATGTTGCACGCGTTGGCGGTGTGGGAGATGGAACAGCATGTATAACACCAGTGATGCTAACACGGCAAGGCTTAAAATGGAGGTATTAATCAAGCATGTGGGGAAATGATTTTGGAAGTCTTTTTGAAGAAGGAGACATTGAAGCGTGTGTTAAATGAAGCATAGGAGCTCACCAGGTATAGAAAGGGGAGGAAGAGGTGTTGGAAGCAGAGAGGTCAGTGCGAGTAAAGTCATGGAGGTTGTGAGAAGGTGTGTGTTAGAACGAATGCCGTTCATTAAGCTCCTTATGTTGCTTGCATACCCAGGGAGAGTGGCTAGAAGCAGCAAGGAGGGAAGCCTTGGATAGCAGGATAGGCTTCCGGAGCTCCTTCCAAATCCCTAGTCCCTGTGCTCTTCTTGGGTCTATGCAGTATTCTGCAGGTATGTGACCAACAAACAATAAGGTTGTTTAATCATTGACTGCACTGCACCTTCCTTCTGTTTTGTAACTCCACTGGGTTAAGTAAGCAAGAAATGTGTTGATAAGATGGTGGGTAGGGCCACATTGAAAGCCTAGAAAACGGGGAATCACAGCGAGCTGCACTGGCAATACTCACTCCACTTCTGTCCAGGGAAGAAGAAATCCCAGCGCAGGGATATGACCTGCTTAGACCAGGTCTGATCCTAGGTCAAGAGGATTGCTTCAGGTTGCCACGCCATGTGCCCTTCAGCCAGTAGGACTTAATGTTTGCCTCTGAGAGAAGAAAGCCTCTCAAAGTTAAAGATGCAGAATTAGTTTCCCCAAGACCAGGAAGGAACTGGGTATTTGGGGGGTAGTAGGCCCACGGGTGGTAGACTCCTGGGGACCCTTTGGCTAAGGGTTGCTATATGCTGGGCCCAGGGTAGCTAGACCTCAGACACTGTAACATGAAAGTCTGAGTGAAAGATCTTTGTGACCTGCTTGATCAGAGGGAATAGAGCTGTCTCACAAGTTGGACAAAGAATATCTTAGCAGTGATACAGATGAACCCAGAGGGGCGTTCCCCAAACTTTCTAGCCCTTTTAGCCTCGTGAGATTCCTATACAATTTTAAGAAGGAAAATCCCCAATTACCAGCTGCTCTCCTAGAAAATAGATGCTCAAAATCCATTTAATTTGATTTAGAAAAAGAACAAGATGTGATGTTTCTTGCATCCAAATATTGTGGAGCAAATGCTTACCATAATAATGGCTTTTCAGTGGGTGTAAAACATGACCAGACCTGTATTTTGGAAACATGGCTCTGGCAGTTGAAGGAGGATGTACTGGAAAGGGTGAGACTGAGGGAGACTAGTGAAGACGCCAGTGAGGGGGGACCAGCAAGGACAGTAGAAACAGAGATTTGCAGGGGGGTTGGGAGGCATTTTGGAGGAATTAATTGGTCTTGGGAGCCCATTAACAATACTAAGAGAGAGCAGGTCAGGATGACACTAGAACAGGCGTTTGCACCTTGATTGTGCATTAGAATCATTAGAATCACCTGGGACTCTTTTAACATTTCCCCCCCCCACACACACACACACACACAATGTCAGGGCCACACCTCAGACCAACTGAGTCTGAATCACTGCCAGTGGTGCCAGCTGCAGGTATTTTTGAAATGTACCCAAGACTGAGTACTGCACACCAAGAATTCAAATTTGGTAAACAGAGTGGATTGGGATGGTATTAAATGAGATAGGGAACAAATAGTTCTTTGTGGTTAGAATGCAAAAACGGGTGGATAAGGGGGAGGAAGGGCAAGTTTAGGCAGAAAAAAGTGAGTTCGCTTTGGGATAGGCCGGCTGCAATTAAGGTCTGAAGTCCTGAAGGGGAAGGCCAAGCGCTTTGTTCAGCATGGGGTGGGCGAGGGGGACAGGGTGGGGCATCACTTGCTCTAAGGGAGGATGGGTAAAGATTTGGAACAGTAGCCACGGGGAATGAAATGAGTAAAGAATTTATGCGTCAAGGACTAGCAGTTTGGGATTAGGTGAGATTGCTCTATATTAACTATAAAATTAACCCTGTGTTTGAATTTGACCAACAGTCATTTGTCTCCATCAGGGGTGTGCTGGACCAGCTACAAAACCAGATGGTGAAATTTACAGGAATTTGGCTAGTCAGTTATTAAACATAGCTGTTATTAAAATTAAATTACATAAATGTAAATATATTAAATACATTGTATTAGCAACAAAGGTAATAAATATAAATACTCATTTTTCATTCTCTCCTTTCTTTTTTTGAGGCAGAGTCTCACTATATTATCCTCAGTAGAGTGCCGTGGCATCACAGCAACCTCAAACTCAAAATCACTTAAGCGATTCCCTTGCCTCAGCCTCCCAAGTAGCTGGGACTACAGGCGCCCACCACAACGCCCAGCTATTTTTTTGTTGTAGCTGTCATTTTTGTTTGGCGGGCTTGGGCTGAATTCAAACCCGCCAGCTCAGGTGTATGTGGCTGGCGCCTTAGCCACTTGAGCCACAGGCATCGAGCCAGTTGTCATTGTTGTTGCAGTTGTCATTGTTGTTTAGTAGACCTGGGCCAGATTCAACCCACCAGCCCTGGTATATGTGGCTGGCGCCCTAACCACTGAGCTACAGGTGCTGAGCCTCTCCTTTCTTTTCTTCTAATTGCGTTCTGGCTTTCTTCACTACTGACACAACATGGCAGAAATTACCTCCCCCAGATTCTGAGTTTAAACTGACCTAACCCACCCCTACATATAAATACCAGTCATTTTGAAACTAGACTCTCTTCGTCTTGATTCCAAATTCCCAGGGAAGAAGCGTATTGGTTCAGTTTGATCCAAGTACCCAGTGCTGGATTTTTAATCAGCCAAAGTTTCTTTTTCTGTAAAATAAGGGTGAGGGAACTATGAAAATCAGACCCCCCCCTCCCCTTTCAAAGGCCTACATTTTGGGATCTATTTTTTTCCCTAGGAGAAAATGTATCATTTGTGCCTAGAGTCCACTGGATGCTGTAAAAGATGACAGCTGACCTCTGAGAATAGGCATCCAAAGCTGTACAGGGGGGACCTCAGTGTTCTCACTTCAGCCCAAGCCAAAACCAAGATATCAAATATCAGTGTCACCTCTGGCAGAGAGACGAACAGCTCCAGAGGGTCATGCAAACAAAATATATTCGCCTCAGTGGCCATTTGTAATTTTAACAGCCCAGCTGCTTGTCAGGGTATGGTGGCATACATTCTAGTTTAGCACTATTTCCTGTGAATAAGACTAAATTTCTCCCATCAATCATTGTGAAATGTCTGTGGCCAACAGGTCTCTTGAATGGTTAGGTCAGTTGTTGGTTTAGGGCTTGGCTGACTTCTTAGTTCATTAACTTCTCATTGACCAGCTTGAGGTAAAAAGGGCACAATATAAACCTGTGGACTTGAGCAGACGCCAAGCCACGGTGGGTGATTTCGCTTCATTAGACCAGGAGCACTTGCCAGCAAAATCTAGACTCCAGATTATCTCAGCCACCCCATAACTTCTGGTATCAGGTCTCCCAGAGTCTACTCTAGATTTCTTTCTTTAGAGGAAAAGACTTGTTCCCAATTCCTACAATTCATGAAACATTAGAACACCCCCCAGCTCTGAGGCATGGTAAATGGGAAGACTTTATGGACTTAATTCTGTCCCCATGCTGGTCCAGGGAAGGTATATTCTGTTTACCCATTATGTAGCAAATGCTCTCAAGAACTCTTTTAGGCACACTGAAGCAACCCAAAGAATCATCAAGCCCATTAAGGGGGAATTTAGGATTTACATGCAGGTTGTTGGTGACTAACTACATTATATTTGAACTGCATTTGGATGACCAATTTTCAGGAAACTAAATTATCATAAAACATACTTGGCCCTGAAAACTATTAGGGCCATAAACGAATCTGTTTTTGATGACTCAGAGGAAATATTTATGCCGTCCTTCATTTAATAGAAATTCAAATATTGAGTGTTTATTATGTGTGAGGCCCTGTTTCAGATCTTAGAAATACAATGATAAGCAAAACACAGCCTCCACTTGATATTGTAGACAGGGGACTCCATAGGGGATGAGGAGTGGGCTAATGGGCTTGAAAGTGGGGTATTTCAGACTGCTTGGAGAAGGGATGTGTCACCCAGATATTTGAGTGGAGGGTGCCTCAGGAAGGTCCTCTAAGGGTGGTGACATCTTCTTTTGAGATAATAAGATCAATGAGTTTCCAAAGGGAACATGGGGAGAGGAGAGCAGAGCAAGATGTTCCAGGACAGGGGAGCAGGCTATGTGCAGGCCTGGCCGCCAAAGAACTCAGCCTCCTGAAACGGACTGCCCTTAAAGGTCCAGGAGGGCCTGCGGGCTGAGGTTAAAGTGCTAGTTGTTACTGTTCTTCCCCATCTTATTTCTAAACTGGGACATTTGTACAGTACAGTCTATTTCATCTACACTACCTTATCTCATGCTCACCAGGAGCCCCATGAGGTAATAGGTGCTGCCCTCCAATTCACAGATGAGAAGCCTGAGGCCTGGCATTGTCCCATGGTGTCACCAAAGGTTCGGCACTCATCTGTGAAGCAGTGTCAGAAGAAGAGGGACAAGCAGTTTGAGGAGAAGGAAAGAGAAGTTTATTACTTTGTGGGCAATGGAGGAAAATGACAGACAATGGTCTCAAAATCCAAATTCCTGCTTCTGAGCAGAAGCACAGAGCTTTTAACTGTTCTGATCCTATAGTCCCATCTTGGGCCAAGATAATCTTGTGATTCATCCTATCTTTGGCTAAGAAGATCTCATGACCTCTGCCCATCCCATCTTCAGCTAAAATCTTGTAACCTCTGCCTAGAGGATTCCCTAGAGCTATTTCCTGTGGCACAAAGAACAAGAGACATTCCCTGCCCCTCTGGACTACTGGCCCGAGGCAGGCAGGGCTGCAGGTTTCAGTTCCCCCAAAGTTGGGAAGACAGAAGATATTTTTGCCATTCTTTTTCAGGTCATTCCCTCTGCAACAATGGCTCTCCTGGGGTCAGAGGCGGTGCCTGCCTGCACTGAGTTCCTTCACTCCCCACTATGGTCTTGGGTGAGAGGTCGCCTGAAGGCGTGTCTGATATCATCAGCTCCGGGAGGAAGTCCAAAGGCACAGACTTTCTGCCATCCTTCAGGGAAACTCAACGCACAGATACTAACACAGACACACCTGGCCTAGTTCTTCAATTGGTCTCTGTAGTGTGACCTTGGCCAAGTCATGTAACTGATCCTGAGGCTCAGCGATGTCTCCATGCAGCTGAGACTTGGCCTTTCCCTCCTCACCAGCAGGGGTGGTGCCACACAACGCCGGACTATTTTTTTTTTGTTCTTTGGTTGCAGCCGTCATTGTTGTTTGGCGGGCCCAGGCTGGATTTGAACCCACCAGCTCAGTTGTATGTGGCTAGCGTCTTAGTTGCTTGAGCCACAGGCCCTGAGCTGGTTCATTCGATTTGTGTGTGTTTACATAATTTCATATAATAAAAATTTTTTAAATAAATAAATCTATTTCAAAGCAACATTTATGACCCATCAACATTTACATTTGATTTTTTTGTGTGTGCATTTAAAATTTTGCATGGTAAATTTTTTAAAATTAGTTTTAGTTTTAGTTTTTGAGACAGTTTCACTTTGTCACCCTCAGTAGAGTGCTGTGGTGTCAGAGCTCATAGCAACCTCAAGCTCTTGGGCTCAAGAGATCCTCTAGACTCAGCTTCCCGAGTAGCTGGGACTACAGGTGGTGCCCACCCCAACGCCTGACTAGTTTTTTTTTTTTTAGAGATGGGATCTGGCTCTTGCTCAGACTGGTCTCGAACTCTTAGCTCAGGCAATCCACCTGCTTTGACCTCCCAGAGTGCTGGGATTACAGGCGTGACCACTGCACCCAGCCAATAGAATTCTTTTTAATAAGTAAATAAATCCATTTCAAAGCAACTTTTTATGACCAATCAGCATTTACATTATGACAAGAAACATTTAAACTGATGCTTCAGACTCAATGCGAACACTTCATCCTACTATTTAGTGTTCTCTATAACTCTTAGTTCAGATCTAATAAATTTTTAAAACTTAAGAAAGTCTCTTCCTGAAGAATGAAAGAAACATGCAGACCCAGAGATCAAGCGATGAGGGGGAAACTCCAAAATAAGAAGAACCATGTCTGCATTTTCTTAGAAATGAACCTAAAGCCCAAAGGAAAAGGCAAGCACGGCAACATCATGAGCTTACTTGGCTGCACCCTCCGCATCCTGAGGAGAGCAGGGGAGCTGGGCCTGCGGGGATGGAGCAGGAGAAAATGTCCCGACATCAGATTAGTCCCCGGAGGGAGCCGGCAGCGGTCCAAGACGTGGTGTTCGAAGGACATGAAGTGCTCAGAGTCAGACAGGCGGAAGCACCTTTGTTCTGGGTCATCAGTTTGTTGAGAACAAGACTGTAGCCAGCAGTTGAGGGTTTAGAGAACACTGGCCTGTTCCACAAAGGGAGAGGCTGACAAATGCAGGCAGAGATCTCAGTCACATGGCCCAAGTAAGGGTCAAGGCAGGAAGTGGAAAGACAGTAAGATTATAAGCCAGATGTCCATCCCTGACACCTGGCTGAATGTGGTTCCAAAACGAAGCAACATCAGGAAGCGAGATCAGGTTACTTCAACTGATGTTAGGAATACATCAGTCGTATGCATCAGAAAATGACTTCGGACTCAGCACCTGTAGTTCAGTGGTTAGGGCACCAGCCACATACACTGAGGCTGGCAGGTTCAAACATGGCCCGGACCTGCTAACAACAATGACAGCTACAACAAAAATATAGCCAGGTGCTGTGTGTGTGGAGGTGGGGGAAGGTCTTGTGATCTCAGCTACTTGGGAGGCTGAGGTAAGAGAATCACTTGAGCCCAAGAGTTTGAGATTGCTGTACGCTGTGATGCAACAGCACTCTACCATGGGTGACATAGTAAGACTCTGTCTCAAAAAAAAAAAAAAAGAAAGAAAGAAAAGAAAAGAAAATGACTTTTCTCTCCCTTTCTCCTCGTTTTTAACTGTAGCTCATGACCTCTGAATGGCTTCTGTGAGAGCATAGTGTCTGCTACGTAATGGCTTTGCTCGCTCTTCTCGGATGGTCTCTGGTCTTCAGCTGCACTGTCTTAGGATGGGCTCCTTAGGAAAAAGCATCGGAGGTGGATATTTATGTGCAGGAAGTTTATTGGGGAAAATTCTCAGGATCAACACCCATAAGGAGTAAGGGACATATGCGGTTGGACTGTGATGCCATCAGTGCAAAGGCCTCAGCCATCATTGTGGGGAATTATATGGGGTCAGGCCTTTGCACTCTCACTAGGCAATGGATACTGCCTGCTCCTGGGAAAGGGGCAGAATTTGTTGGGGGGGGCTAACGCAGCCACACATGAATCCTTTCCCCTCCTCTTCCTCCTCTTCGCCTCGTAAGACAAAGACACAAATGGCTCGGCGCCTATAGCTCAGTGGCTAGGGCTCCAGCCACATACACCAAGATGGGTGGGTTCGAACCCAACTCAGGCCTGCCAAACAACAATGACAACTACCCCCTATGGCCCCATACAAGAGGGGTCTCTAACTGCCCAGGTCCAAATGCCATCTTTGCACTGCCCAGTTGGGTCACCCTCCCTTTTCTTTTTCTTTTTGTGGAGATAGAGTCTCATTTTGTCACCCTCAGTAGAGTACCCTGCAGTCATAGCTCACAGCAACCTCAAACTCTTGGGCTCAAGCAATCCTCTTGCCCCAGCCTCCTAAGTAGCTAGGACTACAGGGGCCTGCCACAATGCCTGTCTATTTTTAGAGACCAGGTCTCACTCTTGCTCAGGCTGGTCTTGAACCCATGAGCTCAGTCAATCCACCCACTTTGACCTCTCCAAAGTGCTAGGATTTTAGGCATGAGCCACCATGCCTACCCCCTAACCCTCCCTTTTCACTAAACCTGAACATCTCCTCTTTGTCCTCTTCTCTGGGTACTATCATTTACACCTTTTTTTTTTTTTTTTTTTTTTTTTTGCAGGTTTTGGCCAGGGCTGGGTTTGAACCTGCCACCTCTGGCATATGGGACTGGCGCCCTACTCCTTTGAGCCACAGGAGCTGCCCTATTTACACCTTTGAGAACCTGGCTGAGGACACTTCTTGGAGAGGGATTTAGCAGTGGGTTGTCAACAGCCAATAATTCTGGCAGCTGGGGAAATAGCACCTCTGTCCTAAACAGGGTGCAATGGCACATCACAACGTCCCCTACATCGTCTGTCTGACTCCCCTAAAGAGTGGTTTTGGTGGGGTGCACCAGTCACTCTGCAGTAGAGAAGGTAACCACCCATTTGTCCATGTTGTCATGTCATGTCACCCCACAGAATTTCCTCATTTCCATCCTGTAAAGATGGCCACCTTTGACTTGGGCCCGATCCTTTATCTAATCCAGTGGAGGGGAGGTTGCAGAACTACCTGATCCAGAGCAAGACAGGTTTCCAGAAGGGCCTGTAAGAATGGTTGTCACATGTTGCCTGTGAGACAGGTGCAGGGGGAAACGTGTAACTGGTACCCAGAGGCCCCACTAAGATTACAGAAGTTCACTTAATCCCAAACCCAACTGCTTGAAGGATCTATGGCTGCTAATACTTTCTCTACCATGTCAACAAACAGTGACAGTGATGAGAACAGTGGGGCTCTAAAGTCAAGAAACTTGCTCAAGATCAACTAAGTCTTGGTGACTCCAAAGCAACAATTCTCCTCTCTCTCCTCCTCCTCCTCCACCTGGAATAGAAGCAGTGTGTGGCAGGAATCCCATCTTAGGTTGAGCATTAGCCTAGATTAGGTCACAGTTACTCAGCAGAGGCAAGAGGATCTCTTGAGCCCCAGGAGTTGGAGGCCAGCCTGTGGAACAAGAGATGACTCTGAAGAATGATCAATATTGGTCAATATTGGTCTGGAAGCTGTGTGGAGTTGTGGCTGCCCATGCGGGCTGCCTGGTGTCTAGCTGAAAGGGCCTAAGGAAGAGATAGATGCTGAGAGAGACAACATGGACTGTGGCACAAAATCTTCACTAGAGGGGAGACAGAACAGTCCCACGTGTGAGGAAGAACCTATGGAAAATGGGACTCAGAGACAAGAGACTTAAATTTGAGTGCTAACTCTGCAGCTTACTGATTATAAGCAAGTCTTTGGCCCAAGCTTAGTCAGTCAGGAAATACACTTAAGTATACACTTAAGTGTTAGTGACCATTTATGGGCAGGAACTGTGTCTGTCACTGGAGAGTCCCTCCCTCGGCTTCCTGTTCTTCTTGGTAAAATAAGAGTGCTGGATTAGATGATCTCAGTAGAATAAAATGGTGGTCATACTTTCAGAAGCAGAACTCTAAGGTACTTAGTGTGACACTGTCAGAATATTTGATATTGAAAGTGCACCCAGAAAATCCAAAATATAGGATTTCATCGTATACCTACAGAGAGTTAAGACTCTCTGTCCCATCTCCCACTTTTGTTTCCCCCAGACCTATCACACAGAACGACAGGAGAGGCAGAGGCTATATAAGTTATCTATCTTTCTAATCTTTAAAATCATTTAAGTGTTTACCCTTAGTTTTTGAATTCTTTAGAATTTAAATGGTCTGAGTTTCAATAGTCCCGAACACATTCCTCAAACACTCTTATTTAAACAAAGCTCAGCAGTGTTGATTACACAGCCAGGTTTTCTCCGAGCCCTGGAGATTTTAATCACAATTTTATCTCGGGGTCAAGCATCCCTACTCCAAGGTGGTTTGCATTTTAATAGTCTTTCAGAAGTTGGTGTTCTCTCCAAAGCAGGTCTGGTACGGTGGGGCCACTGGCATCACCTCAATCACAGGTAGACTCTTCCCTGGTCACAGAGCCCCAGGAGCTGAGTGTTGGTGCGTGGAGAGGAACAGGGGTGGGGCATAGAATTTGGCTGCTATTGTAGACAGTGATCTTGTAGCAATCAGGATGGGCATGAGAATTAGGGAAATGTCACCTGAGTAGTGAGTGCTTTGCACACATAAGGCACTGTTCTTAGTGCTGTAAGAGACATAAAAGGAAGGTAAGGGAGATTGAAACTTCTTAAGCTTTTGTTTTGTTAGGAACTTGTATGTACTGGCATTCAATCAGTAATAATAAAAACAATAACAAGTGCTTTGAAGTACTGATACTATGGACTAGGCACTGTATTTAATGCTTTTAATTTTCTTTTCTTTCATGCATTCATTCAACATATTTGTTTTAGTGTCTATTCGGTAGTAGGTGCTGAGAGACATTGGTGAGTAAAAATCCCTGCCTTGAAGGAGTTTTCATTTTGGTGAAAGAAACAAGACCAGAGATGTAAATAAGTGTGGGAAAGGAATTCTCATAATTCTGACAGGAGTGCAGCAATATTTGAAAAACAGGTCAAAACCAGCAACCCTCCTCCCCAGATTCCTGGAAGTGCTTCAAGGCCAGAGTTCCTGGAAACATCCTCCTACCCATATTCTGGCTAACACTAGGGATATGCCCATAACTCTGATTGGCACTAGAGGTGAGCCCCCAGACTATATGCCAGAGACAGCCCTGACGTAAATGTCAGTCACGGGAGAATGACTCTGGTCACTTCCCCATTCCAGCTGCCCCGATAAGGCTAATATTAAAGGCCTTTTATAACTGTGTAGGAGGGAGCTGACTCCTGGTCAGACTCCACTCTGCTCTTTCTTCTAATAAAGCCTTCCCTTATCCCTGGCCTGGCCTCCTCTCCTTCTTGTGGACCCTCACCTTGTCTCTGCAATAAAATAATTAATTAAGTGGAGTGTTAGATGATGCGATGACAACTGCTATGGAAAAGAATGGAGCTGGGTTAGGTGGATTGGGAGTGCCTGCATCAAGGAGGCACAGAAGCAGTTTGCTATTTTCCATAGATGGTCCAGGTAGCCCTCCCTGGGAAGGTGATAAATTTGAGTCAACATTCGCGTGAAGGAGATGGAGTGAGGTGCGCACTGAGGAAGAGCATGCCAGGGCAAAGCAGGAGCCACAGCAGAGGGCTGAGGCTTGCTGAGACTGGTATGTGGATAGCAGGGAGCCCAGAGACCCAAGAGGAGAAGGTGCGATTAAGAAGGGCCTTTGTCTTTTACTTTAAGAGACCTAGGTAGGTGGTCATCAGACTGTTTATTGTTTGTTCTGCTTTGTTGATCTGTGTTTTGGAGCAGGGGTTGGCAGACTTTTTCTATAAAGGATCAGAGAGTAAATATTTTAGGCTTTGCTGGCCACTGGCCATGTGATTGCTGTTGCATCTACTCAATCCTGCTGTTGTAGCATACGCGTAGCCGTAGACAATGCACAAATAAGCGTGGCTGTGTTCCAATAAAACTTTATTCATAGACACTGTTTGAATTTCATATAATTTGCATGGGTCACAAAATACTATTCCCCTTTTGATTTTTTTTTAAACCATTTGATATTGTGAAAACCATTCTGAGCCATGGGCTATACTTAGCCTATAAGCCATAGTTAGCTGACCCTGATTTTATTTTATTTTATTTGCTTGTTTACTTATTTATATTTGAGAAGGGGCTCACTCTATTGCCCCAGGCTAGAGTTCAGTGGCCTTAACTTAGTTCACAGCAACCTCAAACTCCAGGGCTCAAGTGATCCTCCTGCCTCAGCCTCCCAAGGAACTGAGATTACCGGCACATACCACCATCCCTGGCTAATTTTTCTTTTTCTAGTAGAGATGGGGTCTGGCTCTTGCTCAGGCTGATTGTCAAACTCCTGAGCTCAAGAGATCCTCCCGCCTCAGCCTCCCAGAGTACTAGGATTACAGGTGTGAACCACCGCACCCAGTCTGTTGACCTCAATTTTAAAGGAGTGACATTATCTAACTAAGCTTTAAGCAGAGCATACTCGATGTTCCACTGTGAAGAGACTGGAGACAGAAGCAGGGAACCCCGTGAAGAGAGTGTGAGCCAAGTAAGAGATAATGGTAATTGCTCTGAGGGGTGAGGTCACAATAATTACATTCTGATTGCATCCTCCACCCAATCTTTGAAACAGGTAATATAATGATCCCTCCTATAAACAGGAGGACATTCAGGCTCAGAGAGGTACATGGACTGGCATAAGGACACAGAGCACACAAGTGGTGAAGCTTGGATATGAAGCCCAATCCAACTCCAACGCCTTGTCTAATTATTGTAACTCCACAGTCGTGTCGTGTCACATGGGACTTATTATTCCAAATGATAGATGGCAGCATTGGAGCTCTAAAGTCAAGAAACTTGCTCAAGATCAAGTAAGTCTTGGTGACTCCAAAGCAACAATAATTCTCCTCCTCTTGCTCCTCCTCCCTTTCCTTCTCTTCCTTCCTCTTCCTCTTCCTCCTCATCTTCTTCCTTCCTTTTTTCCTCTTCCTCCCTTCTCCTATGTTCCAACCCCTGGGGCTCAAGAGATCCTCTTGCTGCAGCTGAGTAACTGTGACCTAATCTAGACTAATTCTCAACCCAAGATGGGATTCCTGCCACACACTGCTTCTAGTCCAGGTGATAAGATTCTTTACATAATCGGTACCTTTGAGTAGCCAATAAAGTGTCTAGGGCATTCAGATGAGATGGAGTGACATTTACCTGGAGTGGCAAGAAGAGAGTGATGGTCAGTTGCTATTTGCAACAGGCCCTGAAGAATATCTACCTGCCTCTACCTGGCCTGATTCCTACTGAGACAGGACTGCATAGTTCTTCTTTCAGCTATTTTGTTTGTTATGTTGTTTGGAGCGAGGGGAGGCAGTAACTTAGGAATTATGTTATTTCCTGGTTGCTGAAGAGTCACATGGGGAAAAGCACTGATGTCTTCTGAATCTTATCATAAAAATAAATAAGTACATAAGTAAATCTATGAACTTTTCTTTTAAAAGATACAGGGAAATACAATATTTAGAGAAAAACATTCAAGAAAATGAGAATAAGAAAAAAAACAAAGCAAAAAAGAAAAATCGCTCAAAATACCATCATTCTGCTATTTAATATCTTAGAGTATGCTTTTCCAGATTTCATTCTATTTGTAAATATGTCTTTTAAAAATTGGATTATAAGGTATATATTATTGCATAACGGAATTTTCCCACTTAATATATTTTTAACATTTTCCCCATATGATTAAAGATGGAAATTTAACTTCTATAAAGTCAATTTTAATGGTTGCAAATATTTCATTATTCATTTACTCAATAAATATTTGTTGAGCACCTACCTGTTGGGGGGCTCTTGGGATGATACATCAATTAACAGAGGTGAAAAAAGACTCCATCCTTATGTGACTTACATTCTAGCAGTAGGAGATAGACAATTAAAGAGAAACAAGGCCCTGTGTGGTGGCTCACACATGTAATCCTAGCACTCTGGCAGGCCGAGATGGGTAGATTGCTTGATTTCAGAATCCAAGACCAGCCTGAGTGAAACCCGGTCTCTAAAAAAATAGCCGGGTATTGTGGTGGGCACCTGTAGTCCCAGCTACTTGGGAGGCTGAGGCAAGAGAATCGCTTGAGCCCAAGAGTTTGAGGTTGCTGTGAGCTATGATGCCACAGGACTCTACCCAGGGAGACAAAGTGAGACTCTCTCTCTCAAAAAAAAAGAAAAACCATAACAACTAAATGTAGGGCTTTTTTGGCCTTTGTAATGATTTTTATTTTTACCCTGAGTGAAATAAGAAATTATTGCCCTGCCCATCATGTGAATACATAGCTTATCTAACCAATTTAGGCATTGGTTGGACATTTAGGTTCGTTCTTTCTTTTTTTTTTAAAGGTAGAATCTCACTATGTTGCCCTTAGTAGAGTGCTGTAGCATCACAGCTCGCAGCAACCTCAAACTCCTAGGCCCAAGCAATTCTCCTGCCTCAATCTGCTAAGTAGCTGGGACTATAGGCGCCCACCACAACGAACGCCTGGTCATTTTTTGGTTGTAGATGTCACTGTTGTTTGGCGGCCCGGGTTGGGTTTGAACTCTCCAGCTCCAGTGTATGTGGCTGGTGCCCTAGCCACTGAACTACAGGTGCTGAGCCATTTAGGTTATTTCTAGTATTTTGTTATTACCACGTATTAAGAACATATTTTGTAAAAGGACAAATCATGCTTTGGACACATTTTATTGGATATTTAATATTTTATCATAAAAGCAATATATTCTAGTTGTGATAAGCAAAACAACATAGAGATATTGCCAGAAAATTTAATAATCTCCTCATTACCTTCCTCCAATCTCATCCTTCTGTGGTAATTAAGGTGAATTAATTGGGAAAACAGAAATTACATCAGCGTGTTAACAGAAATCATTTTATTTAGAATGCGGTGACACACTAAGTTTACCTAGCCAGATTCCACCCATTTCTTATTTTTGTCAATAAAGTTTACTGTAACATAGGCATATTTATTTATTTCTATATTGTCTATGGCTTCTTACATGTTACAAAGGCAGTTTTTACTGAGGAGAAATGAGGAAAGTTGAGTGAGTAGTTGTGACTGATGTCATATGGCCCATAAAGCCTAAATTATTTGCTGTCTGGCCCTTTCCTGTAAAAATTTTCCAAATTCCGATGGTGCCTGTGGCTCAGTGAGTAGGGCACCGGCACCATATACCAAAGGTGGTGGGTTAGAACCTGGCCCAGGCCAAACTGCAACAACAACAATAAAAATAGCCAGGTGTTGTGGCGGGCGCCTGTAGTCCCAGCTACTTGGGAGGCTAAGGCAAGAGAACTGCCTAATTCCAAGAGCTGGAGGTTGCTGTGAGCTGTGACGCCACATGTGAGCTGTGATGGCACAGCACTCTATAGAGGGTGACAATGTGAGACTTTGCCTCTAAAATAAATAAATAAATAAAATAAAATAAAAAATTTCCAAACTCCAATCTTGCAAAGCTGTCTACATCCTAACCCCTGTGAATATGTTAGCTTCTGTGGCAAAAGGGACTTTGCAGATGTGATTAAGTTAAAGGCCTTGAGATGTGAGATTATCCTAAATTTTTCAGCTGGGTCCAAAGTAATCACAAAGGTCCTTATAAATGACAGAGGGAGACAAGAGAGATCTGAAGATGCGATGTGGCTCGCTATCTTTAGCAAGCAGTGGAGGAAAGGGGCCACTACCCAAAGAATGCAGGCAACGCCTAGAAGGTGGAAAAGGCAAGGAAAAAGATTCTTCCCCAGGGTCTCCAGAAGGAACAAAACTCTGCTGACACCTTAATTTCAACCCAGTAGAACCCATTTTAGACTTTTGACTACTGAATTGTAAGATAATAAATATGTTATTTTTAAGCCATTGTGGTAATCTGCTCCAGAGCTGCAGCTAACCATTACAATTGGCTTAACAGATGATGGAGGTTTGAGAAGGCAAAGGGGGTCACTGAGAAAACAGAGGAGCTTCAGGAATTGGCTCCTACCCCTGGAGGTGGGGAACCCAGGGAACCAGCCAGCTCATTTAAACCCGGGCACTTGGAGAACAGACCCTGTGGGGCAGGGACCCAAATCTCTGAGGATGGGCACTGGCACACTGGTCCTTGGAGTGGGGCACACTGAAGCCGCTTCCAAGAACGTGGAAAGTATCAGAAACCAGAACCAGCTGCATCTGCCAGAGTGAGAAATTACTGGAGCTATTCTGACCGGAATAAGAAGCCTCTAGGAATCGAACAGTGGGTGTCTCCTCCAACTTCCCTCTCTGCCTCCAGTTCCCTTATTAACAGAGTATAAGAGAACAGATGACAAAGCAGAAACGAGGTTTCTAGAGTCTCAGCCCCCGCGTCACAAAGCAAAATGTTAAGGGTTGGTTTGGAGCTGAGAGTAATAATAAACACCCAGTGTTAACTATTTGGTCTGTGTCATTACACTTTTTCCTCTACATGCAAAGATACATGCTCACATTTATTATAGGTTTTCTCCCTCTTTCCTATCTAGTAAAAGTGTGGTCATATCACACACATTAGTCTAAAACTCACTTGGTTCATTAAATAATATATCATGCATATCTTTCCAAGGAAGCAAAATAGAGCAGTGTCATTTTAAAAATTGCTTAGTAATATCCCATGAAAATGCCATCCAGTCATGGGAAAATGTATTCATTCATTCCCAGTGACAAAGATTCTTTGGTTGGCCAAATTTTTGTTAGGCTCCTAAACCTGCTCCTAGTCTCATCTGTGTTAACAGAAACTTAATGAGTCAATTTAGCAAGGCCTCCTCCCCTACTCTATCTGATCACCCTGGATATCTGACCAGGTCTATCATCCTTTATCATCCCGCAGGTGATGTCTGATCACACCGGCCTGTCTTCACACAGAATCCTGTTAGGTCGGTTTAGCCAGAATCCCCCTTACTCTTGATGTTTCCTCTTGGCAATTTTCCATCCACTTCCTTCCACCTTGCTCCTTGGCTATAAATTCCCACTGACCCATGTTGTATTCGGAGTTGAGCCAGATCTCCCTCCCTGACTGCAAGACTCTGCTGTAGTGGTCCCTAAACCTTTCACTATGGCCCTGAATAAAGTCTTTCTTACCAAGCTTTAATAAGTATCACTGAAACTGAGTGTAGTGGCTCACGCATATAATCCTAGCCCTTTGGGAGGCCATGGCAGGTGAATCACCTGACAGTAGAGAACGGAATAATAGATACCAGAGACTGAGAAGGGTGGATGGATGGGAGAGAAGGATGAATTGAAATTGGCTAATGGGTGCAACTCTGCAGTTAGGTATATAAGAAGTACCTGCCTACCTCAAGGTTATGAAGATACTCTTCTCTGTTAACTTACACCGACACATTTTTTATAATTAATCTGGAATTGTTCTCTTTATATGACTAAAAGTGGGTTCATTGGGCTGTATATTTTCTTGAAAATATCATTCTTTCCCCCCAAACTCTGGACTCTCTTCTCTATCAGTTGGTTTGTGCCAATATCACAATGATTTAATTACTCTTGGTTTACAATCGATTTTGATATCTGATAGTGTAGGACTTCTGGTTAGGTGGTTTCTTTTGAGGTTACATCTGCTTTTCTTAAATCATCGTATTTCTATAAATGGTGGAATCAGTTTATTAGTTTCTACAATAAATCTAAGATTTTGATTATAATTACTTTACACATACAGATCAATTTAAGGAGAACTGGTATCTTCACAATGTTGGGTATTTGAATTTATAAAAAGAATACAGTTCCTGTATTTATTTAGGTCCTCTTTGTTTTATTTTTATTTTTTTGAGATAGTCTCATTTTGTCACCCTGAGTAGAGTGCTGTGGCGTCATAGCTCACAGCAACCACAAACTCTTGGGCTCAAGCAATTCTCTTGCCTCAGCCTCCCGAGCAGCTGGGACTACAGACACTCATCACATGCCCAGCTATTTTGTGAGACAAGGTCTTGCTTTGGCTCAGCTGGTCTTGAACCTGTGAGCTCAGGCAATCCACCTGCCTCAGCCTCCCAAGTGCTGGGATTATAGGCCACTACATCTGGCCTATTTAGGTCTTCTTTAATTTGAGCAAAACTTTGCTAGTCTTTGGTGTAGAAGAGTTGGGGTTTTTTGTTGTTGTTGTTTGTTTTTTGAGACAAGAGTTTCACTATGCACCCTCGGTAGAGTGCTATGGTGTCTCAGCTCACAGCAACCTCAAACTCTAGGGCTTAAGTGAGTCTCTTGCCTTAGCCTCCCAAGTAGCTGGGATTATAGGCACCCACCACAACACCTGGCTATTTTTTTTGTTATAGTTTTTATTATTGTTTAGTAGGCCCAGGCTAGGTTGGAACCCGTCAGTTCTGGTGTATGTGGCTGGCTCCCTAGCTGCTGAGCTACAGGCTGCAAGCCAAGACAGTTTTGTTGTATTTGTTTCAAAATATTTTTTGTTACTTTAAAATGTAATTATAATTGGAATCTTTTTCTGAGTCACATTACAATTTCTATTTGTTTATTGCTAATATACAGAAATATAATTTATTTTTGTTACCTCACCTTATATCCAGTGAACTTGATAAATTTCACTTATTAATTATAATACGTAAGAGTTTTTATGAGAATTCTTTAAAAATTTCTCCAGGCCCAATCATGTTGCCTGTGAATTACAGTTTTATACCCTTTTTTAAATCCCAATACTTTCTTCTTACTTTATTACGCTGGCTAAGATTTCCAGTACACTACTAAATAGAAGTGGTGGTAATGGGGCAGCACCTATGGCTCAGTGACTAGGGCGCCGGCCCCATATACCAAGGGTTGCAGGTTTGAACCCGGTCCTAGCCAAACTGCAACAACAACAAAAAAATAGCCAGGTGTTGTGGCGGGCACCTGTAGTCCCAGCTACTCGGGAGGCTGAGGTAAGAGAATCACTTAAGCAAGCCCAAGAGCTTGAGGTTGCTGTGAGCTGTGATGCCACAGCACTCTATGGAGGGGCAACAAAGTGAGACTCTGCCTCTCAAAGGAAAAAAAAAAAAAAAGTGGTGATAGTGGACATCTTTGTCTTATTCTAATGAGCAAGACCCTCATCTCTACAAAAAAAAAAAAAATAGCCCAGAGTCGTGGTAGGTGCCTATAATCCAAGCTACGTGGAGGATTGCTTGAGCCCAAGAGTTTGAAGTTCTTGTGAGCTATGACCCCACAGCACTCTATCCAGGGCACAGAGTGAAAGACTCTATCTCAAAAAAAAAAAAAAAAAAAAAAAAAATTGAGGCTGGGCACAGGGGCTCATGCCTGTAATCCTAGTCTATAATCTTAGCACTCTGGGAGGCTGAGTCAGATGGATTGCCTGAGCAAGAGCCAGGACCTGTCTCTACTAAAAATAGAAAAAATAGTTGGGCATCATGGTGGGTGCCTGTAGTCCCAGCTACTGGGGAGGCTGAGGCAAGAGGATCCCTTGAGCCCCAAGAGTTTGAGGTTGCCGTGAGCTGTTATGAGCTTGATGCTATGGCACTAGCAAAAAAGTGAAATTCTGTCTAAAAAAAAAAAGTTAAACAAACTTTTAGTGTTCCTAGAATAAATCTCTCTTGGTTACATCATATTATGCTTTTATATATTTCTGGTTTCGATTCACTAATATTTTCCTTAATATTTTTGCCTCTATGGAAATGAAAAATAATTGTCTATATTTTTCCTTCTTTATAATATCCTTGTCTGTTTTTATTTTCCCTCCAAATCCTGGCCTCAAAGAGTTGCATATATTATCCCTTCCCCTATTCTTGGGAAGAGTTTGTTTAAGAATGGTACTATTTATTCCTCAATTGTCTGGAAAAGTCACTGGTGAAATTATCTGAGTTTTTTTTTGTGAGAAAGATTTAAATGCAGTCACATGGCACAAAATGACATTTTAGTCAACAAAAGATGGAGTGAGATTATAATATGGCATTTTTATTGTACCTTTCTATGTTTAGATACACAAATACTCACCACTGTGTTACAATTGTCTACAGTAATTCAGTACAGTACTATATTGTATAGGTTTGTAGCCTAGAAGCAATATGTCGTATATCCTGGGTGTGTAGTAGGCTGTCCTGTCTAGATTTGTGTTACTACACTCTCTGATGTTCAGACATTGACAAAGTCACCTAATGACGCATTTCTGAGAACATATCCCCATCATCAAGTATAACATGACTGTAATGGTTTCCATTTCTTTCATAAATGTAGGACTTCTCATATTTTCTATTTCTACTTTGGGAAGTTATATTTTATGAAATTTGTTCTTTTTATTAAAGTCATCAGCTGTATTAAATCAAACGGTTCAAAGTATCCTTTTATTATCTTTTTTAGTGTCTATGGGATCTGTAGTGATATTCCTTTGTTCATGCCTGATAATTAATTTCTCCCTCTTTTTTTTTCTTGATTAGTCTTATTTGGGATGTATCAATTTTGTTAAAATTTTCAAGTAGCCAGCTTTTGGCTTTGTTGCTTTTCTCTCTTTTATATTGGTTTTAAAATATATTTTTAACTCTCCTTTTAATTATTTATTTATTGAAGTTTTTTGGTTTGATTTGCTGTTCTATTAGCTTTGTGAGACAGACCTAGATAATCAATTTTCGATCTTTTAACCTTTTTATTTATTTATTTATTTTTTGCAGTTTTTGGTCAGGGCTGGGTTTGAACCTGCCACTCCGGTATATGGGGCCAGTGCCCTACCCCTTTGAGCCACAGGCGCTGCCCTTGGTCTTTTAACTTTTCTAATATAGGCATTAATATAGCTATGTATGTATAAATGTATGTATAAATAGCAATGTATAGCTATTTCTACATAGCTATACATTTCCCTCTCAGTACTGTTTTAGCTGCATCCCACAAGTTTGTTTCACTATTTTTTTTTTTATTCTGATAAATCACATAACACAAAAGTGGCTACTTAGAGTTAATAAACAAGTTAGGAAATTTGCAGTATACATACATAGTCAACATGCAAATATCTGTTACATTTCTATATGCTAGCAATGAATAATCTGAAAAGGAAATTTAAGAAAATAGGGCAGCACCTGTGGCTCAGAAGTAGGGTGCCACATACCAGAGGTGGTGGGTTCAAACCTGGCCCGGGCCAAAAACTGCAAAAAATATATAAGAATTCTTTTATTTATTTATTTATTTTTGAGACAGTGTCACTATGTCACCCTCGGTAGAGTGCCATAGCATCACAGCTCGCAGCAACCTCGAACTCTTGGGCTTAAGTGATTCTCTTGCTTCAGCCTCCCAAGTAGCTGGGACTACAGGTGCCTGCCACAACACCCAGCCATTTTTTTGTTGCAGCCAGGTTCTGAACCCACCACCCTTGGTACATGTGACTGGCACCGAGCCAAGAAAATAATTTCTTCTAAAATAGCGTCAAAAAGAGTAAAATTCATGGGAATGAATTTAAGTAGGGGATTCACAACAGATATTGGTCTGTAGTTTTATTTTCTTGTGGCATTTTTATCTGGCTTTGTCTGACTTGGCTGACTCTTATCTCAAGGAAAGAATTAGAAAGCATTAATCCCCTCTTCAATTTTGGGGAAGAATTTATAAAAGATTAGTGTTAATTCTTCTTTAAATGTTTAGTAGAATTCACCAATGAAACCATATGGTCCTGAGAATTCTCTACTGGAAAGGTTTGTTTTGTTTTTTTTTGAAACAGAACCTCAAGCTGTCGCCCTGGGTAGAGTGCTGTGGCGTAACAGCTCACAGCAACCTCTAACCCCAGGGCTTAAGTGATTCTCTTGCCTCAGCCTCCCGAATAGCTGGGACTACAACGCCTGGCTATTTTTTGTTGTTGTTGTGGTTGTCATTGTTGTTTGGCAGGCCCGGGCTGGAATCGAACCTGCCATCTCTGGTGTATGTGGCTGATGCCTTAGCTGCTTGAACTACAGGCGCTGAGCCTCTATTGGGAAGTTTTGATTAATGATTCAAGATTTTCTATTTCTTCATGAGGCAGTTTGGTAGATTGTGTGTTTCTAGGAATTTGTTCATTTCATGTAGGTTACAGATGGAGTATAGATGTTCATAGTACTCTTTTATCATCCTTTTCATTTCTGTGAAATTAAATTAATTTAGTAATACCCACTTTTATTTCTGATTATATTAATAGTAATTTGAATCTTATTTTCTTAGTCAATTTGCTAAAGATTTGTCAATATTGTTGATCTTTTCAAGCAGCCAACTTCTGTTTTCACTGGTTTTCTCTATTTTTTTTAATTCTCTATTTCTTATTTGCACTTTAGTCTTTATTATTTCACTGTCTTTTGGTTTAGTTTGCTCTTCTTTTTCTAGTTCCTCAGGTGTACAAATAAGTTATTGATTTTAGGTTTTTCTTCTTTTTAAAATGTAGGCCTTTATGGTTACAGGTTTCCCTCTGAGCATTGTTTTTATTGAATTCCATTAAGTTTGGTATGTTGTGGGGGTTTTGTTTGTTGGTTTAGAGATAGGGTCTTGCTCTGTTATCCAGGCTGAAGCGCACTGGTCCAATGAAGCTTTGAACTCCTGGGCTCAAGAAATCTTCTTGCTTCAGACTCCCAAGTAGCTGGAATGATAGATGAGTGCCACAGTGTCTGGATAATTTTTTTTAAGTTTTTTTTTTTGAGATGGGGTCTTGTTATGTTGCCCAGTCTGATCTCCAACTTCTGGCCTCAAGTAATCCTCTTGCTTCAGCCTTCCAAAGTGGTGAGATTACAGGAATGAGCCACTGCACTCAACTATGTTTTTGTTCACATTCATCACAAGGTATTTTCTAATTTATCTTGAGGCTTCTTCTTTGATCCATTGGTTGTTTAAGAGTGTGGTGTTTAATTTCCATATATTTGTGAATTTTTTGGTTTTTCTTCTGCTAGAAAAGGAAAACTAAGTTTCATTCCCTGTGAATTCATTCCACTGTGGTTGGAAAAGATACTTTCTATGATTGTAATATTTTATTTTCTTTTTCTTTCTTTCTTTTTTTTTTTTTTTGACACAGAGTCTCAAGCTATTGCCCTGGGTTGAGTGCCTTGGTGTCACAGCTCACAGCAACCTCAAACTCTTGGGCTTAAGCAATTCTCTTGCCTCAGCCTCCCAAGTGGCTGGGACTACAGGCATCCACCACAATGGATTTTTTTTTTTTTTTTTTTGAGACAGAGTCTCACTTTGTCACCTTCAGTAGAGTGCTGTGGCATCACAGCTCACAGCAATCTCCAGCTCTTGGGCTTAGGTGATTCTCTTGCCTCAGCCTCCCGAGTAGCTTGGACTGGCTATTTTTAAGTTATAGTTGTCATTGTTGTTTGGCAGGCCCAGGCTGGATTCAAACCCACTAGCTCTGGTGTATGTGGCTAGTGCCCTAGCCACTTGAGCTACAGGTGCCCTTTTTTTTTTTTTTTTTATAAGACAGAGTCTCATTGTGTCACTCTTGGTAGAGTGCTATAGTATCACAGCTGACAGCAATCTCCAACTCTTGGGCTTAAGTGATTCTCTTGCCTCAGCCTCCCAAATAGCTGGGACTACAAGTGCCCACCACCAGTCCTGGCTATTTTTTGTTGTTGTTTCAGTTGTCATTGTTGTTTAGCTGGCCTGGACCGAGTTCGAACCTGCCACCCTCAGTGTATGTGGCTGGTGCGGTAACCACTGTACTACGGGCGCTGAGCCTTTTTTTCTTTTTGCAATTTTTGGCCGGGGCTGGATTTGAACTCACCACCTCTGGTATATGGGGCCAGTGCCCTACTCCTTTGAGACACAGGTGCCACCCAGCCTTTTTTTTTTTTTTTTTTTTTTTTTGAGACAGAGTCTCATTATGTCGCCCTCGGTAGAGTGCCATGGCATCACAGCTCACATTAACCTCAAACTCTTGGGCTTAAGCGATTCTCTTGCCTCAGCCTCTCAAGTAGCTGGGACTATAGACACTTGCTGCCATGCCCAGTTGCTTTTTGTTGTAGTTGTCATTGCTGTTTGGCAGGCCTGACCAGGTTCGAACCCGCCAGCTCTGGTGTATGTGGCCGATGCTCCAGTCGCTGAGCTACAGGTGCTGAGCCTGATTGCAATATTTTAAAATTTATTAAGACTTACTTTCTGGGCTGGGCATGGTAGCTCATGCTTATAATCCTAGTGCTCGGGGAGGCCAAGGAGAGAGGATTGCGTGAGCTCAGGAGTTTGAGATCAGCCTAAGCAAAAACAAGACCCTGTCTCTACTTTTAGTAGAGAAGTTAACTGGGTGTTGTGATGGGTGCCTGTAGTCCCAGTGGCTCAGGAGGCTGAGGCAGGAGGATTGCTTAAGCCTAAGAATTTGAGGTTGCTGAGAGCTAGGCTGACACCATAGCACTTGAGCCTAAGCAAAAGAGTTAGATTTTGTCTCAAAAAACCAAACAAAGCAAATGAACAAATAAAACTTGCTTTCTTATCTAATATGGAAGAATGTTTCATGTGTACTTGCTTTGTATATTTTGGGGCCCTTTCATTAGGTGCCTGTATATTCATATTTGTAATACCTTTCTGATGAATTCTTATAGACTGAATGTTTGTGTTCTCCCAAAATTCATATGTTGAAATTCTAACCCTCAGTGTGATGGTATTGGGAGGGAGGGCCTTTGTGAGGTGAATAGGATTAGTGTCCTTATAAGAGAGACTCCAGTGAGGACACAGAGAAAAGAGCAACACATGAACCAGGAGGTGGGCCCTCACCACACACCAAACCTCTCAGTGCCTCGGTCTTAGGCTTTTAGCCTCCAAAATTGTGAGAAATAAATTCCTGTTGTCTATAAGCCACCCGTCTATCATAATGTGTTTTAGCAGCCTAGACTGAGACATGAATGGCAATTTTATCAATATATAATATTCTTCTTCGTCTCTCATATACTTTTTTGACTTAAAATCTATTTTGCCTGAAAACTATAGAGCAACTGCAGCTCTTTTTTGGTTATTACTTGCTTATAATACATTTTTCCATTTTTTTTATTTTCAGCCTTTTTGTGTCTTTTATATAAACAGTCTTATAGACAGATACAGATGAATAATTTTTTAACTCACTCTGTCAATTTCAGCCTTTCAATTGAAGAGTTTAATCTATTTACTAATAATTTAAATTAATCACCTATAATAAGGTATTTCCTTCTGCCATTTAACTACTTTTTAATATATTTTATATGTTTTTCATTCTGCAGTTTCTCCATTGCTGCATTTTTTTGTATTTGGTTGATTTTTCCTTTTTGGTGGTATTCCATTTGATTCCCTTCTTCTTTCCTTTTATATGCACATATTTCGGTGATTTTCTTAGTGGCTGTCTTGGGAATTACAATTAATATCTCAAACTTATCACAACTTACTTAGAAAGTTACTAAGTAAATTTTAATAATATAAAACACTATGCTCTTACACGTCTCTGTTCTTCCTCTCCTTATGTTGTTGTTATCACTGATTACATGTTTATAAATTTTGTGCCCATTAACATAGCTTTATTAATATTTTATGTATTTTCTTTTCTTTTTTTTTTTTTTTTTGTGCAGTTTTTGGCCAGGGCCGGGTTTGAACCCACCACCTCCAGCATATGGGGCCGGTGCCCTACTCCTTGAGCCACAGATGCTGCCAATGTATTTTCTTTTTAAATCATATAGAAAAAAATAGAGATGTTACAGTCTGGGAGGCCAAAGTGGGTGGATTGCTTGAGCTCAGAGGTTTGAGAACAGCCTGAGCAAGAGCAAGACCCCATCTCTACTAAAAATAGAAAAACTGAGGCAAGAGGATTGCTTGAGCCTAAGAGTTGGAGGTTCCTGTGAGCTATGACACCACAGCACTCTACCCAGGGTGACAGCTTGAGACTCTGTCTCAAAAAAAAAAAAAAAAAAAAAAAAATAGAGATGTTAATAATTAGTCATATTTACTTAAGTAATTACCTTTACCATTGTTCTTTATTTCTTCACATAGATTTGAGTCATTGCCTAGTATCTTTTTATTTTAGCCCACAGGAATAGTTTTGGTATTCTTTATAGGGCAGGTTTATTACTAACACATTCTCTTAACTTTTGTTTACCTTGAAATGTCTTAATTTCTCCTTCATTCTTTTATTTATTTTTTTTTTTGAGACAGAGTCTCATTAGGTTGCCCTCAGTAGAGTGCTATGGCATCACAGCTCACAGCAACCTCAAACTTCTGGGCTTAAGTGATTCTTTTGTCTCAGCCTCCCAAGTAGCTGGGACTACAGGTGCCCGCCACAACGCCTGGCTATTTTTTTGTTGTAGTTGTCATGTTGGTTTAGCTGGCCTGGGCCAGGTTTAAACCCACTAGCCCCAGTGTATGTGGCTGGTGCCATAACTGCTGTGCTACAGGTGCCAAGCTTCTCTCTCTAGCTTTTACTCCCAGGCTTTTTAGGTGAGCTATTGTGTATATTAACTGCATTCTTTGGCACTAGGCAGTTGCAGTTTGTTTGCTTCACAGTGTTTTGAGCAATGTCCACTGCTTTTCTGCAATGGGTTCTAGGTTAGGCAAAATAGAGATAACTGCCTTGTGACAATTTTTCAGGTAACTCTCAGATAGGTTAGAACAAACAAACACAATAATTATGAATGAAGTTGGCTCTGATCTCTACATACAAGGACCAGGGTTCCATCGGGTGAGATGAACTGTTGTCTCTAAGACTACAGTTGGGCCAGAGAGTTCATAAAGTTTTGCTACCATTTTAAGTTACTTTTTAAAAATTCATCATTTACTTGGTTGCAGTCCATACAGATGTGAGTGCCAAACAAATGCATATACATTTTAAGAAAAGAAAAAAAACTGAGTGGCACCTGTGGCTCAGTGAGTAGGGCGCTCACTGAGCCCTACTCATATATTGAGGGTAGCGGGTTCAAACCCGGCCCCAGCCAAAATGCAACAAAAAAATAGCCAGGCGTGTGGCAGGCGCCTGTAGTCCCAGCTACTTGGGAGGCTGAGGCAAGAGAATCACCTGAGCCCAAGAGCTGGAGGTTGCTATGAGCTGTGATTTCACAGCACTATATTGAGGGCAACAAAGTAAGACTGTCTCTAAAAAAAAAAAAAAGAAAAGAAAAAACTGTATTAAAATCATAATAGTCAATATATACCAATATATAACAAAATATGACTATAAGTCATGTTTGACTTCTGCAATTACAAGAGTTGTTCAAAGTAGTTATTATCAATGTCCAGACACTTCTGATTACAGTGAACTACTGCTTGAGCAATGTTGACCTAAGCGTACACTTGTATCACTGGACATGCCATTTCAATTTCTTCCCCAAGTACCATCAGTATAGCTGGTTTTTATGGTATAGCACATTCTTCAAGGTCCCCTAGAGGTAGAAGTCAAGGAGTGTTAAGTCAGGAGAGCATGGAGAAAATCAGCTGCACCTCCTTGTCCTATCCATTGTTCTGGCAAATTCTCATCCTGGTAAGCTCTCACTGGAAGTAAGATCAATCATTCCCCAGAAGTGCACTAATTGCAGGTAAAATGGATGTGCATAGTATGTTAGTTATGTTAGGTAGGTAGCTAGGAATCCAGCTCTTCAGGGGAAGGAAGACAGGGGTGGGGTCCCCAGACTTCCATCTCCATGCCAACCACCTTAATTTTCTTCCAAGTGATTGCTCACACCTGGAGAGAAGGGACCACACTACTAATCTACCAGCAAGAACTTAGTGTGCGAACTGCAAAAGGATGCAGAAGATGCTCTAGATTAGCAATAGATGCAATAGAGTCTTTTTTTAAAATTAATTAATTTTTCTTTTCTTTTTTTTTTTTTTTTTGAGACAGAGTCTCACTCTGTTGCCCTGGGTAGAGTGCTGTGGTGTCATAGGTCATAGCCAAGTTCTTGTGTGTATTGTTTTTGATTGCTGAGTAATATTCTATTTTTTTAAATCAACATCATTTATTTATTTATTTTTATGATGGGTAATTTATTTTTTTTAAACTTTATTCAAATTAATATGAGGGTACGATATTAAGGTTACATTTTTCTCACTTCCAGGGTAAAGTTCCATTTGTAGAAGAGCCCCTCACCCAGAGGGTGTGTTGTGTACCCTCACAATGTGCACATTAGGTGAGATTCCATTTGTATTTATAGAAACAGTTTTAAAATATAATTAATTGCTTTATTTATTTATTTAAATCATAGCTGTGTACATTAATGCAATCGTGGGGTACTATGACCTGGTTTTACATACAATTTGAAATATTTTCATCAAACTAGTTAACATAGCCTTCCTAGAATTTTCTTAGTTATTGTGTTAAGACATTTACATTCTACATTTAGTAAGTTTCACATGTACCCTTGTAAGATGCACCGTAGGTGTGGTCCCACCAATTACCCTCCCTCTACCCATACTCCCCCCTCCCAATTAATTGCTTTTATAGAAGAAGGTGCCTCTGATGATCTCTCTCACACCAAATATATGTTAACTTTCCATACTTACTCTCCAATTCTTTGACCGCAACTGGGTATCTCTACAATTTAGTTAAATTCTTTTTTTTTCTTGGAGACAGAGTCTAACTCTGTTGCCCTGGGTAGAGTGCCATAGTGTCATAGCTCACAGCAACCTCAAACTTCTGGGGTCCAGCAATCCTCTTGCCTCCGCCTGCCAAGAAGCTGGGACTACACTCATTGGACACCATGCTGGGCTAGTTTTTCTATTTTCAGTAGAGATGGGGTCTTGCTCTTGCTCAGGCTGGTCTTGAACTATTGAGCTCAAGCAATCCATCTGCCTCAGCCTTCCACAGTGATAGGATTACAGGGGTGAGCCATCCTGCCTGGCTCAATTCAACTAAATTCTGATATTATTTCCAGGAATTAGTGCCAACCCCACAAGTGAAAGCCTTAGTCCCACAAGACCACCCGTACTTTAGATACCAGTTCCAAGTCTCTTGGGCCACTTGTACTTCTGATTGACCACCTATAAATTCAAGGGTTCCAATTATTCCTTTCTTGGTTTTGGCAATTCACTAGGTGACTCACAGAACTCAGGACAACATTTTACTTACATTTATCAGTTTATTATGAAGGATACAACTCAGAAATGGCCCAAAGGAAGAGAGGCATCGGGCAAGGTATGGAGGGAGGTTGTGCAGAGCTCCCACACCCTCTCACAGCCTTTTCCTCTAGCCCTCCCATGTGCTCACCAACCCAGAACCTCTTCCATATCTAGCAGAAGAGTTTTTATAACTCAATCTCCAACTCCCCTCCTCTCCCTAAAGGTGAGGGCAGGGTGGGTGATGCTGAAAGTTCCTACCTTCTAATTTCTGTGATGACCAGCATCCATCCTGAAGCTATCTAGAGGCCCCAATCTGAATCATCTCATTAGAATAAACACAGGTAAGATTGACAGGGGCTTGTTGTGAACAACCAAAGAGACTCTTATTAGGAAATTCCAAGTGTTTTAGAACTCTATGCCAGAAATCAGCGACAAAACCCAAATATAGTTGACTCTTGCACAATGAAGAACGGAGAGGTGCCAACGCCCTATGTAGTAGGAAATCCTCCTATAATTTTTGACTCCCCAAAACTTAACTACTAAATAGCCTACTGTTGGCCAGTCACTTTGCCAATAATATAAACAGTCAATAACACATTTAGCGTGTTATATATATCCTGTGTTGTATCCTCACACTAAAATAAGCTAGAGAAAAGAAAATGTTATTTAAAGAATCATAAAGAAAAGACAATATATTTACTGTTCATAAAGAGGAAGGGAACCATCATAAAGGGTCTTCATCTCCATTGTCTTCATGTTGAGTAGGCTGACCAAGCAGGAGGAAGAGGAGTTTGCTTTTGGAGATGGCCAAAAAGTCTCATGTAAGTGGATCCATAGTGTTGTTCTAGGGTCAACTGCATATATTTTTAATCTACCACCAGGTCTGAGAAGGCTAAAGTATCTAGGGCCTCAGAAGTCATAATGTGGCCCTTTCATTTGAGTCCAAGCTCAAGACTGGCAGATTGGAATGGGTGCAAAAGCAAGCAACTGTGGGTGATGGTGGTGGAGAGGCAGAGAAGTGACTGGGTGGGTGTGTTTCAGGATGAGTCAGGTGGACCGGCTCAAGGATTGCATGGGGGTGGTGAATGAAAAGGAAAAAGCAAGGATGTCTTTACAGCTTCTTTATTTGAAATACTGTTGCTTCTTTAATTTTTCTTTTCAAGATTTAAGGAACTTCTAAAAAAATTTCAAGCTACTGATAGCTTAAAGCAATTTGGTAAGGCACATGCTTGTCAAAAAAAATTGAAACATTTTTTTCCTCCCTACTTGATTCCTCTAAAATTTGACAACTATCATGAGTATTCTTATTTTTATGACAATATCATTATTTGCATAAGTTCAGTAAGAATCTGTTCTCTTTAACAGGATACAATTGAAAACATTAGTTATATTATCGAGGCTTTGACTGAAATGTCATATTTAAAATGTATATAGGATGCCTATTTTCAAGGATTTACAGCTTTACAGTCAGTGAATAAAAAAGTTGTCATCTCCTGGCAGGCCCAGAAACCTTCAGATATTAAATATTGCAGGCAAAGTCTGATGTCTGCCTAGATTTAACTTCCTAGCATCAAGAGGCTTTTAACAGTCTAAAATGAGGTTCCTCAGTAAAATTACCAGCAAAGAAAATATAAAAGGAGCCTATGTGGTTATTCTTGCTGCACTTATGTAAATAACCAGGCCAAGGTTGAGACTAAACTTATTTCACAAACAGATTAGTTTGACCATGATTATCTTTGGTAAAAATGGGAGTGACTGTAGAGAGAGAAAGATTATATTTCAGAAGGAAACTATTGTACAGTTGTTATTAGGTTTTAGCCCTGTTCACTATTTTTTAATTTTTCTTAACTACCTATAGCCTAGACTGGATCCTAAATTCTTCTAGCTTCCATCAACATCTGGCTACAACTCTCCACTAAGAAGAAAAACTGCTAAGCTGAATAACTGAATATAAACTTCAAGGGATAATTCTCATGCCTCATGTAGAAGCCACACAGAGATTTCACCAGGACATTTGGTGCCATGACAAGAGATATTCAAACTGCAAACCAAGATGAGAAGCTGCTGTCTTCATGCTGTGGGAGGCTCTTCCCAAGACTGTCAGAACAAGACACTACCACAATAATACTTACTCTTCTTCATTTTTCCTCGCTCACCTCTTTCACTCGGCAGAATAATGATGCTGTGGTTACAATTTCACAATCAGTAGTTTTGGTGGGTAACTTGATAAAGTGTAGCACATCAATCAAACCCAAATCTTTATAGGACCTGAGAGAGCCTTTTTTATTTTGGCTGAGTATAAGGGACATTATTACTATTATTATTTTTTTTTTTTGCAGTTTTTGGCCAGGGCTGGGTTTGAACCCGCCACCTCTGGCATATGGGGCTGGTGCCCTACTCCTTTGAGCCACAGGCGCTGCCCAATAAGGGACATTATTGATGGCACATGACTAATTGGTACTTCCTAGGCCCCTCCCGTTCTTCAAGAGGTCTGGCGTGGAAACTATATTGAGGGGAGATGCTCAGTGTGGGGGGAACTAAGTGGGACAGGGACCCCCCAGAAGCTGAAGGCCTTTCCTCTCATGCTATCACTAGAGCTGGTGGTCCAGGGGTCTTTTCTCATAGTCCACATTGGAGGCCATCAGGACCATAAGGCACCCTGTTGCTGTAGCCAAATTCATTGTTATACCACACAATGAGTTTGTAAAAGTGGTTGTTGAGAGCAACGCCAGCCCTAGCATCAAGAGCCCAGGATGCCCTTGAGGGGGCCCTCCGATGCCTGCTTCATTACCTTCTTGGTATCATCATATTTGGCAGCCTTTCCCAGATGGCAGGTGAGGTCCATGACTGACAGGTTGGAAGTGGGGACATGGAAGGCCATGCCAGTGAGCTTCCCATTCAGCTCAGGGATGACCTTGTCCACAGCCTTGGTTGCCCCAGTCGAGGCAGGGATAATGTTCTAGAGAGCTACATGGCCATCAAGCCACATCTTCCCACAGGGACCATCCACAGTCTTCTGGGTGGCAGTGACAGCATGCACTGTGGTCATGAGTCCCTCCCTGACACCAAAGTTGTCATGGATGAGCTTGGCCAAGAGGGCTAAGTAACTGGTGGTTCAGGAACCATTGCTGACAATGGTGAGGCTGTTTTTATACTTCTCATGGTTCACACCCAATATAAACATGGGGGCATCAACAGACGGGGCAGAGATAATGACCCTTTTGGCACCCCCTGTAGGTGAGCCCCAGCCTTTTCCCTCGTGGTGAAGATACCAGTGGACTACACAACGTAGTCAGCACCTGTCTCGCCCCATTTGATTTTGGTGGGATCTCACTCCTGAAAGATGGTTATGGGATATCCATTGATGAAAAGCTTCCCATTCTTGGACTTGACTGTGCCATGGAACTTGCCATGGGTGCAATCATACAGGAACATTTAGACCATGTATTTGAGGTCAATGAAGGGGTCATTGAGGGTGACAATATCCACTTTGCCAGAGTTAAAAGTAGCCTTGGTGACCAGGAGCCCAATATGGCCAAAGACATTTATTCCAACCTTCACTTTCACCATGGTGCCTCGGGGATGCAGCTGGTGCTGCACTAGAAGATGCGGCTGTCTGTTGAAGAGGAGGACCAGAGAGCTGATATCAAGCATCTTAATATGTTCAGGAAATCTGCACGTTAATCTACATCTTCCAGGTGATTCTGCTTCAGGTGGTTCCCAAACAATATTATAAAAAATAGTATCTCTAGTGTTTCTAATCTGATACGGTTTCTACTGAAACTCTTTTATGTTAAATGCTGCTGGTACTGCCTACCCTGGAGAAGATTCCCACATCTTACTCTTCCCTATCTGTTCTGGCATAGGTGAAAAATCGTCAGTTGGAACTATTCTTTCAGCACCATATCCTACAGGTCCTTTTAAATGCAGTTCACACACCTGAATGCAGTCTGGGAATTGATGGGTCCCTCTTCAAAAAGCAAATCTTCAGAACTCTCAGAAGTCTGTTTTAAAATGGTAATAGCTTCATATTGATTGCAGACTATACAACATGGGATTATTCTTAATTCCATCAGAGCACTCTGATTGTTATTAGATTTTTAAAGTTTCTTGGAGGAGTGACCCTCTCATGGGAGGCAAAGGCTTACAGGTTCACAGTCAGGACAGAGATCTTGCACATAAGCTTTACTGGTTTTTAAGCCCTCAAAGTTTGTTTGTAAATTTATTGTTAATTCCAAAGATTGGAAATTATGTTCCACATGTTAAGGACATAAAATCCAGACAAGTTTAGCAATTTAATTAATCCATTTGTTCTGCTTTCCTTCCTCTAGATCTGAAACAAACCGATAAAACATATCTATATGTTCCTCCCATTCTGTGCCAACTAGCTTCTGTTCCACTTCATGGTGCTGTATAGGCAGGGTCTGAAATGGCAGGAGGTGCAGCCTGCATGGTTCAGTGTGGGTTACAGACGTTGGAACTTATTACATTATTTTTTAAAAAATTTCCTATGGGTCTGCACTATGTGGGCACTTTGTTATACAAGTATGATGCCTGATGTGTTGGCCATTCTAGTTTAAGACTCCTAGAGACAACATCATGGGAGAGACAAACAAATATATTAGAAAATGCAAATGAAAATAGAGTAGGGATGATCGCTTAAACTGGGAGTTTGAGGTTGCTGTGAGCTAGGTTGATGCCCTGGTACTCTAGCCTGGGGCAACAGAGTGAGACTCTATCTCAAAAAAACAAAATAAAAATACCAACAACAAAAGAACTGTCTGAGGCCAACATGTGTTCTTCATTTGCATTGTTCCCTATGCTTAAATATAACACTTTGCGCTTAGTAGGGCTCAATGCATGTTGAATTAAGCTCTACAAAAAAACTTAAATGTTAGATAACCACTTGTCTAAATTTGGTAGGTTCTCTAAGTGATAAAAAGTAAATAAATAAATTCAAATTAATGATAATATATACACATACACACACACATATATTAAATGCTACCAGAATAATCAGCCCAGATATAACACACATAAAACCATCCTTGGAGAGTAAGAGAAACTGAGTTGTGAAGAATGAGTAGGGAGCAGGAAAGTAGTAGTGAGGGAGCATAAAGCAGAAGAAAAGATGATTACGTGCAAAAGACCAGAATCAAGAGACAGCCTGGCTGGCTGGTTCTTGGGAATTACAATAGTTTCCTAAGAGCAGAGGAGAGGAGCAAAGAGTATGTAGAATAAAGTTAGTGTATCTACTTACATATTTACATACACACATAATTTTGAACATGTGAAATATTTCATTACTTAAAAAAAACTTTTAATATGAAAAGTCCAGGAGAGGTGATTCAAAGAAAAGAATAAGGCAGATAAGTATTCAGTGCCTGGTAATAGTAATAGAAATGCTAAATTTCACTTTTCAAAGAAAGGCTATTTCATTTGCTCTATGATTTGAGCTAGAACAAAGGGCAGAATCTGAGTGGGACTTAATTTGTTGTGTAGGTCAAGAAAGAATTTGGTGTAGTAGTTAAGAGCCAGACAGACTTGGACTCAAATACTCGGGTGTTAAATATTGGTTCTGTGCCCTGTAAGCAAGTTTTTAAACCTCTCTAAGCCTATTTTTTCATCTGTAAGATGGAGATAATAGTATCCCTTTTAAAGAGCTGTTGTGAGGGTTAAATGCAATAATATATGTGAAATAATTAACACAAATTGACTGGCACAGAAAAAAACATGTCAAAAATGGTTGCTCGTATCATCACAAAAGTAGACACAGGACGTGTGGCAGAGATTGGGGAACATTCCCAGGAGATGCGTGGTGATGAGGACAATCGTCTCAGCTGGACGTGACTTCATTTTGCTGTGGCTGGGTCTGTTTGTAAAGAAGAATAATCCCATGGCTGAACAGGCAGCCAGCCAAGATGGCTTGATCCTCAGCAGTGGTTCTAGCCAGGAAATCTGAGTGTGAGTAGAATGTGAATCACCTGCTTACTGTAAATTAATTATTATTCTTCACTCAGCAAAGGAGAAAAGATGCTTGGTCAGAATTAATCATCTAAAAAACTCAGTCACTTTAAATTCATTTCATTTGAATATGGTAATGAGACATTTGTCACTTTTATAACGCTTTGTGTGGGAGTGTCTATTGTAGGATGGAAAGGGATTAACATTTAATTTTTAGAGTGTGCCCTTCTTTTTTTCTTTTTCTATATTTATTAAAACTAGTATAATGTCTGGGGGCTATTTTCACTCTAGAGATAAGGAAACAAACAGCCTTTATGTTTAAAGTGATTTCTAAAGGGACCACATCATTCTTACAAAAGTGAAATGGTGTTAAAAATTCAGATGTTTCTTACTTTCACCAGTGGTTTTCATGATAGAATCACTTAACTTTTTAAAACTAAGGATGCATAGGGACTACTCTTAAAGATTCTTACTGAGTTTTTCAGAGGTAAATAATTCCTAAATATGACTTTTTTTGATCAAAAGCAACCACTTTTTTAAAGGCTACAATATTTGTGATTATAAAATCTAAAATATGGATCTGTTGTTTACTGAAGAATCAAACAGGACAATAAATGATTTATCCTTTATCTGATTTATCTAGTTCAGAACTTTTCAGAAGCAGGTTAATAACAGGGAGAGAATGAATCCAACCATTTATGCCCTATTGGAGGAGGGGGAACAATTTTTCCCCCCTGACCTTTGTGATGAGTCATTGATAGCCTTACTGTGGTGACTTTTTAGCCTCATCAGAGAACAAATCCCTCCAAACATTCTAAATAATCAGAACATTATCCAACACTTCAATGAACATGGTTCACATCACTTAACCAGATGACCTTGGAGGCTTACTTCTCCAAATGAAACATGAACCAATTTCTCTTTATTTTTTATTACACTGAACAGACAAGAACTTTGAAAAGTGGGTCTCTTTATTATCCTGTAGAATTGCAGTGTATACTCCTGCTGCTCCTTTCAATCACCCTTCCTTCCTCTCTTTTACCCTGTATTACACTTAATGCCAAGTGCTGGCCTTGGAGCAGAGATGGAAAAAAATGGCGAGTAAAAATCAGTTCTTCATTGAGATATCTCGATTGTCCATTGAGTGGAAGAGATGATAAATTTGCTGTATGTTTTTAATCCTCTAAAGCAGTGAGTCTAGAATTTGGAGTAGTCCTAAATCCTTTTATGTAGCTATCAAAACTAAGGCCCCCAGAAGAACTTATTAAGATATACATGCTTCATATGTTTATCTATCTTGACCTCTAAGCATTTGTGAATTTACAGTTAGGAAAATTGTCTCTATGTGAAAAAAAAAAGTCGTTTTCATCTATGTCTATGGATATGGGCAGATAGTAAAAAACTAGATTGTAAAAAAGTGAAATTATACATCAAAAAATGTTTTTATTTTCTCTATTAAAGACAAATCCAAAGCAGCCAACCCCCCCCCAAAAAAAAAACAACAAAACAAAACCAAAAAAACCCTCCCTCCCTATAAAAAAAAAAAAGAAAAAGAAAAACAAAAGCAAGCACAGTGATTGTGTCCCTTCTTTCCACTGCGTGTAGTTCACAAATTGCCATGTGTGTGCAGATAAAGGCTGCTCCTCCCAGTCTGGCTCACCAGCTCAATCTGACACTTCTTTTCCCTATTTGTACCATTTCTGGATTCTTTATCTTGTCTTTTTATCTTCATTTTCCAGAAATAGCCAGAAAGATCAGAGATATCCACCAAGAAGATTCCTTTCATCTGGCCAAAACTAGAGATGGTAAAATGTGAGGTCGTGAAATCTCTCAGAAAATACTTTGGCAGGAATTAGCTGGAAAATTATTATAAACTGGCACCTTGAAAATGTGTACCTCAGCCCCATTTTACATTTGGAGTCAGAGAGTTTTGTAAGAAGTTCTGGGTCAATGTAGAGGGCCTGGAGGTGTGCTGTCTAAAACTGCAGAGAAAAACAGGAAGGGTTCATTGTCTGTCAATCTAGAGGTGTTGGCTTAAAAATCCCAGGGCTAACATTTTAATGCTTTATTTGCAAAGTGGGACGAAATTGCAGAATAATACCTCAAGTAAGCTACTTCTTTTTATTGATTCAAATTTTCTCCTTCTCAATGGAACCTTGACTGTGAATTGAGACATGTGATAGGTAAAGTTTGGCTTTCTGTCTTTAATCTGCTAGAATTTCATAGGTTCCATCCAGAATTTAGTTATCTGAATTCCTACTATTTAATAATATTAATATATACTATTTATTGAGCTCTTAGTATATGTCTCACTTTGTTTGATGAATGTATATAATCCTTACAACCTCCCTGTAAAACAAACATTACTTGTTTGTTTTATAACCTTTATAAAAGGTTAAGTAGTTTTCCCAAGGTCACAGAACTTAGAGGGAAAAAAGTGATAGATATTGAACCCACGGAGTCTGACCACAGTCCTGCACTTGTGCCTCTTACGCCATTTCCCCTGACTCACACTTATGGGGATTTTCCTCAGTACACCTTGATGATCTAAGCAGTTTGATGCAATTCAACGCTGCTAAAATGTAATTTTCAAGAGCAGGTACGATCCTGACTGTCATGTAGACATAAAAAAGGACACATGTTGAAGATTTTATTTAACTCAGTTATGAGGAAAATAGAGATGTTTTAAAACCAGTACAAAATGAACTAAATGGATACACCAGGAATGTTGAAATAAATGTGCAAATAGAGGCAAAACTGAACTCTTCCACAGTGGGGGATGGAAGCCATTTGAACCTCTACTGAATAGAATTTGCACATCTATAGACGAGAATTATTTGACATTGCTATCATTTATCTACAGCTCACAGAACTGTAGCTCCCGCAGAATTAGAATAAGAATAGACTAGAAGGACATGCTAGAGAAAATGCACATAGTTTTCCATTGAAGTACAAATTTTTCTTTACGGTATTTATAATTCCTCCTTAATCCTTACACTCAGGAAGATTTATACCTGGTAGATATAAAAGGTATTTGGGGAGACAGACATATGAAATGAAAATGTCTTACAAGCTATGAGAACAGATGTTTATAATGTCAATAAAGCAGTTTGTTAAAGAGTAAGATAAGAAAAGGAACGATTCATTCAGGTCTAGGGACTTACTAGAACTTCTGTATAAGGGGTATTTAGAGGCAGCAGTATAGCTGGAAGAGGAGGCTGGAGGCTATCCTGAAGCTGCTCTTTGGTCCCACTTTACCCAAAATTAAGAAAAAATAGACTATTTCTAGCAAAAAATGAGAGGAGGTTTGGTAGGACTATTAAGCCTTTCCAGAACTGTCTTCTGTGCTGCATTTGAACATTCAGAGTTCTTTGGAGAAAAAGACAGTTCCACTGAGCTGGGAGGTAGTAGGAAAATGTAAAGTGCCATCCAGAAAGAGAGGCGTCCTGACTGAAGAAGGCAAAGAGACTGACAGGGGAGAGGTGACTTGGGAATCAGAATGGTAAGAAGGAGGCAGTAAGAGGAAAAGAGTCTGCCTCAAAACCAAGCGCTCCCTCAGCCTCTGCAATTCAAGGTAACTACTAAACTGTGAGGCCTTTTACAAGGACTTGGATAGCAAGGTCTTCTGTCTTAAGTCCAGAGCCCTAGTGCCAGCATAAGTAGAAGTACTCAATATATACTTCATGAATGAACAAACCTATGAGAAGAAAAGGAAGGAAGGAAGGAAGGAGAGAAGGAAGGAGGGAGGGAAGGAAGGAAGGAAGGAAGGAAGGAAGGAAGGAAGGAAGGAAGGAAGGAAGCCAAGCTAACTGTATCTAAGTCCTCTGTTCACAAAAATCTCTTAAACTTTGCTGTTTCAGGAAAGAGCCAACCACAAAGAACCTTCCTTCACAATGACTCAGTTGAAGGCCACCCCCTCACCCCCCATGACCCTCTTGCCTACTTCTCTCCATAAAACCACAGGCTCCTTCCTTTCCTTTGAGATAGTCTTCATTAATAAACATTTTTCTTATTATAATAGCCTGAGTAAAATCATCTTTTTAATCATCCCGTGCATTTTGTCTTTCACAGTTGGAAAGAAGGGAGTTCAGGACCCTATCTTTGGGTTTGAAGCTCCCTTCTGTGGATTAATACAGGATAAAGACATGCAAACCCTTAATTTTTTTAAACTGCATCCTTTATATATACATGAAAGAGCAGGGGCTATACTGATGCAAATGTCTCTGATTATAACCTGACCAAGAAAGAACTATTGTTGGTGGCTTCTGGCATGTGCGTCTTTGTCTTTGGGACATAGGGCAAGTTCGGGGACTTGTTTGAAGCTCCTTTTTTGGGTGATCAAGGCATATCATAAAGGGTGTTTTTCCTTTTTCCTCTTGGATGATGGGCTGGAGAGGGAAGATTTGAGTTGATTAAATTATGGCATCAACAGAAAGACCGGTTTGGGGTAATAAACAGGCATGTACTTTTGCATATTGAAAGAAAGTGTCCAAGATGTGCCTGTAGCAACAAAGCTCCCCTTGACCTGTTTAAGAAAAAAGCAAAGTCAGGCAATTTACTGGGAGGATATGACGTAACTCAATCCTTAAAGAAAAAGTCAATGGGTAAATGCCACTCTGTGGCGTAGATGGTAGAAAATTAATGGACAGAATGAATGAGCTTCATTGTAGGTGTCCCTCTGCCAAAAGTCAGAGCCCAGGAACAGGGATCTGATTGGTAGGACGTGGATCACCTGCTCCCTCACTAGCCAGGGAAGGTCCTGATGAGCTGATTGATAGCTCCGCCATGATTAGCCAAAGAGGGAGAAATTATGCAACAAAATGGAGAGGGCAGGTGAGGGCTATTCCTAGATGGAGTCAGAGATTTGAGACAGGAAATAGAGTGGTTTTACATGGAATTGCCATATGACCCAGTGACTCTAGTTCTTCATGTGTACATACCCAAGACAAATGAAAACATACATTCATACTAAAACTTGTACATGCGGGTTCAAAGCAGCATTATTCATAGTAGTCATAAAGTAAACACAATAGAAATGTCCATCAACTAATAAAAGGATAAGCAAAATGTGTTATATTCATATAAGGAAATACCATTCAGCCATAAAAAATGAAGTATCGACATATGCTACATGATAAATCTTGAAAATGTTAAAGTAAGTGAAGGAAGCCAGACACAAAATACCATATACTATATGGTTTTTAAAATATAAATGGTCCAGGATGGGCAAATCTGTAGAGACAGAAAATAGATTAGTGATTGCTTAGCACTGCAGGAGGTGGGAGTGGGGAGCATGGCGGGTGTGGATATTGACTGCCTCACTGATTTGATTTAGAATATTATATTTTAAAATAATGATAATGTTAGTTTCTTTAAGCAGAAACAAAATGGTTTTGAAATTATATTGTGCTAATAATTGTGCCAACCATCACACCCCTGTGAATATACTGAAAACATTACATTGTGCTTTACCTCTATAATATTGTTATTGCCATAGGGACATTTGATTCTGATTAACTTTATTGTTTACTTTTTTGTAAAATAGGCAGATGGTACCATGGTGTGATCTTGACAGAAGGGGAAGAAGGTCACTAGAGTGTCACAATTTCTGAAACATAAATTACTCTTCTAGATTAGGGCATTATCTTTCTGTTAGAAACATCTTCCACCAGGTTGTTCCTTAGTTAGCTTTATTAGTCATAAAAATAAGGGTGAATTATTCTGTCAAACCTGTTTAAATTTGTCAATTTAACTAAAAACAGGCTGTATGAAATGACACTTGTAATAGGCAGTATAGAATACACCAACCAATGCCCCCAAGAAGTGAGAGATTTGAACTATTGCCATTGATAAATCATTGATATCAACTTGATACAAGACTTTGGGCAAGTTCCTCTCCTTCTCTGAGACTTAGTTTCCTGGAAACTATGTTTTCCTTAGTTTTCTGGAAAAGGAAAAGGTCAAATTGGATCAGTAGTTTCTCAAAGCCTGATTTTCCACTAATGGTTGTTATTTAATATTATCTCACATCAAATTAAAGAAAAAAGTGAAATAATATTAAAAAACATTCTGGGGAAATAGTAGTACAGATACTGTACAGATATGGCAAAAAACATGAAGTTAATATAATCGCTGCATTTTGGCAAATGCTGCATGATATGTCATGCTGTTACCTGGTTCCTTCTAACCAGCTGGCAGAATTCATCCACTACAACCCTCATATCTTGCAAAACTAGCCCTCCTGGCCTACTAATTTGATTTAGGGCATTCTCTTTTTTAAATAACAATAATGTTAATAATAACTACGCTTTGTTAAGTAGCTATTATATGCTAGTTCCTATAGATAAAACATGGAAGTTCAGGAAGACATTATGACCAGCGTATGGTGTAGGTGACCAAGAAAAACCTCTTTGAGGAGCAGAGGCAAGAAGGATGATGGGACTTGGTGAGGTCAGTGGCAGGAGGAACATGTCCTGCAAGTGAAATAGCATCTGTGAAGGCCTAAGGTTGAAATCAAACGTGTGGTCCATTCTACAAATGAAGAAATCCTACCTGGTTGGGGCACAAAGAATGAAGAGAGAACCATATCAGCACCCAGTGCTTCCTCAGCACATAGCTCACTTCTCAGGCCATACGGAGTGCTTTGCTTATTTTTCATTCAATTACACAAAGGCTCTATGGGGTCAGTATCATTACTCCATTCTATGGATGAGAACTGAAGTTTAAAGTTGATATCTTGCCTGTGGTTTATAGAGCTAGGAAAAAGGAAAGGCTGGGTTTGAACCCAACCAATTTGCCTCCAATGTCAACGTGTGAGCCTTTACACAATACTGCCAGCTAACTGCACACGAGTCATCTCAGTTCCTGCCAAGCATTCTGCCCCTTGATTTTCCATTGCTTTGGGTAGGATAACAGGTTGATTTAGCAAGATTATTTGCTCTCTGATCCTAGTTAGGAAGCCTGTTGTTAAAGTAAATAAGACATTGAAAGCCTAACCAAAGCTATTAAAATGAGGATGAAAGTTGAAAGGACTTGTTGGGAAATCATATCTTTCTGAATTTCCATATAATTTTTTTCTCCTTAACTCGGAGTTGAGAAAGGTAAAAATAACAGTGTTTTGTTTGCCCTGAGAAAATAGTATAGTCTTATTTGGGACAAGGATTGAAAATAAACAATTTGGTCAGTTTGTGCCCCACACTATCATTTGATGTAGAAAGGACAAAAAGTCATTTGTCACAACACTCATAAGAAGTTTACTACAGTTACGTAACTTCTCATGGTTTCAAAATGTGTTCATTGTAACACACTAAATCTCTGTAATAACAATAGCATTTATCTCCAGCTAATTTTGGAGAGCTCCTTATTTCATACCAGCTGTATTGCTATTGAACAAAAGTCAAAGAAAGTAATATTATATATGATCTAAGTAGTATATTCACCTAGTTCCAACTCAACAAATGGAACAAGTGATTCAAACACTTTAATTCTAGTCCAAACTTTGAAAGAAATCCCTCTCATTAATATTTGGGTTTACCATCTTTTCATTGGAAAGTCAAAAAGAAAGAAACAAAAATAAAAACAATGTTTACCCATGATGGCTGGGGATTTGACCTACATGTTGATTAAAATTGTTATTCTTTTGGTCTTTTCCTTAGAGGCATTTTAGAATGGAGTTATAACTACTAAGAAACCCTACCGTATTTTCTCAAATAAAATACTTGTTGGGAAAAAGAAATATTCAGGAAGTTTGGAAGATTGAAAAATGAATGCTTTTCTTTTTCAAATGTGAGCATTTTGATGGTTTCAATGATCCCTAAAGAGATGTTTTGTATTCATTCCATTCTCTCAGTTCTTTCAGCCTCCCAAGTAGCTGGGACTACAAGTGCCCGCCACAACGTCTGGCTATTTTTTGGTAGCCTGTCATTGTTGTTTGGCAGGCGTGGCCTGGGTTTAAACCCACCAGCTCTGGTATTTGTGGCTAGTGCCTTAGCTGCTGAGCTATAGGCACTGCACCTATGTATTGCTTCTTAAAAATATATGAACATAATATTAATAACTGATCACATTATATATGCAACACTATATTTTACTTTCTGAACACTAAACATGTTTTTATGTCATCACAAACTTATCATAAGTAATTCTTAAATGATATTCAATGAAGAGAAATATACTCAAGTAGGCCTATGGTCCCAGTCACTGAGGAGGTTGAGGCAGGGGAATTGCATGAGCCCAGTAGGTCTGGGCTGTAGTGTGCTATGCTAATAGATGTTTGCACTAAGTTCAGTGTCAATGTGGTGACCTTCCAGGAGCTGGGGAGCACCAGCACCGGGTTGCCTGTGGAGGATTGAACCATCCCAGGTCTAAAACAGAGCAGGTTAAAACTCTGGTACTGCTCAGTAGTGGGATTGTGCCTGTGAATAACCACTGCAGTCCTGGAACCACTCGGCAACATAGAGAAGCTCCATATTTTAAAAATAAATATATAAATAATGCCAATCTACCAAATACTACTAGATCATATGAAATAGATATCCCCAAAATAGGGCCATGCATGGTGGCTCAGGCCTTTAATTCTAGCACTCCAGGAAGACAAGGCTTGAACTCAGGAGTTTGAGACCTTCCTGAGCAAGAGTGAGACCCCATCTCTAAAAGTAGCTGGGTGTTGTAGCGGTTGCCTGTAGACCCCGCTACTCAGGAGGCTGAGGTGAGAGGATTGTTTGAACCCAAGAGTTTGAGGTGCTGTGAGCTATGATGCTACAGCACTCTACTCAAGGCAGAGTGAGACTGCTCTCCCAAAAAAAGATATCCCAAAAATAAAATCTAAAGAAGAATCACCATCTTAATAGCTCACCATAACTGAAATCTTTAAGTCTTTCCTTTAGGTTAAAAAATTAGTCCTTTCTTGGAATTCTTTCTTTTCTCCCTCCCTTCCCTCCCTCCCTTCCTTCCTTCCTTCTTTGTTGCTGTTTTCTTGATTGGCTTTTAATCTAGCTGATAGAATAGCCAGTCACAGGTGAAATTTTAAAAAGAAGAAAAATCACCCTTAATTCCACTGCTTTAACACAGCCATTCCAAGGTGTATATATATAAAGATGTTTCACACAGGTATAATAGCACAATACATGTAATTCTACGTTCCTTTTTCCCACTTACAGCCACTTTGCCATGTTGTTACACAGTCCTTATAATTACCACTATTAATGGTTGCATCACCATCTGCAAGTTATTGCTCATAGAAACACAGTTTTGGTTTATTTTCAATTGAGAACTGGTAACAATTATGTGAAATAATTGAAGAAGAAAAAAATTAGTTAAGTATGTTCTAAAGAAGTGGTTTTTAAATTGTGATCCTTGGTATATCCCAAAGTTTACCATGGTAATGCTGACAAGGAGAGAAATCCAGGACTACTCAACTTCCTTCCTTTAAAGCACATCTTCTCTAAGTTTTTTTTTTTATGTATTTATTTATTTGGAAAATTGAACTCCTTGAAAGAAAGGAAAAAAGAAAAAATGTATAACATTAAGTAGTGCAACTTTTGTGGTAGAGTATGTCTTACCTATAGAATGAGGATATTAATTTCATCTCACTTATTGGTTTGTGGTAAAGATTAAGTAAATACAGAATGTCTTAAGTCACCATACATAGGGAAAATGGGAAAGTATACCTGACTGAACTGTTATTTACAAAATATTTAATACAAAATTTTACAAAGAGGTGGCCAATACATAGAGAACATTTTATAATATTTTCTTATGAATATTTTGTAAATAAAGGTCATTTAGCTACAATCTTCCATTTTCACTATGTATGGCAAATTTAGGGGTGATTTTTGGGACATCCTGTGTATACGTGACACGCATATATTGCTAGAACATTGTTTGCCACCTGTCATATAAGTGTTAAAGAAATATTGGGAGAAACAGCATCTGTCCAACAAACTTGGGATGCATTCGTGTGAACTTTAAAGTAAGAAGCAGAACAATTAGAGACAGTGAAAGATGTGCCAATGGCAGTGATATTCTCAGATCAGAAAAAGGCTCACACTTAGGCTTCAGAGTAAAAATACCACAGTTTATGACTAAACTCTGACATTCTATGTCTTTGTGACTTTAGAAAACTATCTTAACTTCTTATCAGTTTTTATATCTGTCAAAAAGTGGTAAAAGTGTTGACTACAGCATGGAGTCTTTGTGAGCAGTAAATGAAATAATCCCACAATGAATTTAGCCCAATTTCCAGGCATGGTGGCATGTACCTGTGGTCCCAAGTACTTGGGGAGGCTGAGGCTGGAGGACAAGAGTTTGAATCTAGCCAGAGAAATGTAGTAAGACACCCATCTCTAAAAGAATTGTAAAAAATAGAAGAATTTAGCCCAAGACCTCACATATCTTAAATCTTCAACAAACAATTAAAATCATCTTAGGTACAATGCATTACTGATAACTGACTGATTTTTTTTTTCTTTTGCCACATGCACAATTTGTTTTACCTTTAAAAGTGCCGGATGTGATACATACGGTGTCCAGATGGCCAAGATGGAGAAGAACTTTGGTTTCATTTTTCAATTTACAATGGATAGTAGAAGAAAGAAATTCAAGTTGATATGTCTCTGGAGATCAGTGCACCTAGATATTTTCTACAATTTCATGTAGAAATTATGAAATCTGGGGAGGTATGGGATCATGTGACATGCACTAACTTGGGAGTTAAGTGATCTAATTCTGGCCCTAGTTTTGTTCTAAACTTGTTATATGACATTAAATAAGTCAGTTTTCTGTTTCACCTTTAAATTATCTCCTCTCAAAAATACAGTTGTTGAACAACAAGAAAACCTCAAAGGTCTTATCTCTATAATTCTTATGGAACAAAAAGATCTGTGCCACTTCAAGAATCTATGGGACACCAAGGTTTTGTGGACAAAAGTCACATTTTACAGAGCAGTGTGCAATTTTTATTTGTAGATGATTGTTACAAAGTCATGATTGTTATCTGTGGATCGTCATGTATTGGCTCCATCTTTCGTCTTTATAGGAAAAGAATTATCACACAAAACAACTAGGATTTGGTAGATTCATTACGGGAGTACTGAATAGTGGTGTAAATTCCTGCTCCTAAAAAACTATTTTATCTAGATATTTGCAATTGGAATCTATGTACTTAGCTTAGACTCTCCTTGTTCATAAAATGAATGACCACCCTGCCTTAACATTGTCTTTGGCCCTAAGCATAAGGGGAAAAAAAGTTTTTGGTTAGAAACACAGTAGAATTAAAGAATGTTTGCCTTATTTATTCATGTTTTGGCTGATTCATTCCAACAGATATTGTTTGGAATCAAAACTTGACCAGATGTTCACTTAAATGAACTAGAGAGATTAACTATCAGCCTGACCATATTATCTTGAAGGGTGGGTGTAGTCATCTCCAAAGAATTTCCTGGAGCTGGACACAGAGGTTGTTGATTATAATTGCAGTGAAAACTTTATTATTAATAAATACACCCAATGTACTGTCATTTAAAGTCCTTCAGATGCATTAATTCATTTAATCACACAATAATCTTTGAAGAGAGGTGATATTACCCCTATTGCACAAATTGAGTCACTAAGTTTCAGAGTTTAAGCAGTTTGTCTAAGACCACTTTGACCACTTGGTCCACATTTTTAAAACTGTGTGAATCCATTGCCCTATATAATTCTCTATTTTTGCCCTATGATACTTTTAAAATGTGAAAATGTTAAGCTCATTACTAATTTATAAGTGGGCAAAGAGGAATTTGAACTATCACAGGTAGGAAAAAATGTAGTACCCTGACCTGAGGAGAAGGAAAAATGATAAATTTTGGAGAAAACACTTATAACATGTATATACCTGATTAGAAATCTCTTAAGTTACCAAAACAGCACAGCCGCTGTTTATCCATCTTTCAAAATCATTTGAGAAATGTGAGAAGAACTGAAGTTTAGACCTCTACTCTTTCTCTGCATAAGATATCTGGAATGTTTTGTTATCATCAAAGCCAAGTGGATAATATTGGTTGATGTTTCTTGGTTAACCTTACAGAGAAACAAAAAGAAACTGTTGGAGTCACCTTATTTGTAATGGAATTCCAGATATTTCTTTGTTATTGGGGTTTGTTGGAATTACTATTAATATACTGGGTTCACACTGACATTCTTCTGAGCTTAACTTACTGTCTGAGAGCTCCTTTATCTTTTGTTAGAACACACTTTCCAACAAGGTAAAGAAAGCATAACACGAATGCCATCCAGTTAGGTTTTAAAAGAACAGAGTGGTTTGAAAAGGGTGTTGATTCTGAACGGGGAGATTTGTGGATAGATCCTCTCAAATATGAGAATGACAACTCAGAGTATGTTTGAAAGGCATAAATCTGCCTCAGACTCAATCCTCTCTGCTTTTTTCTTCTCCTAAAATACCTAAGGATTATGTTAAAGATATTTTTAATACAGCATACTTATTTTTTTCAATTCCTTGAAGGTTTTCAAACTATTTGCATGCAATGAAAGCTTCTGTCTATATAATTAGGACCCAAGAAACATGCATCAGTCAGTTAGGACATCTGTGCATATGCAATTTTGTTGGCTTGAGCATTGTGGTATGATGTGGATTAACAGCTTCAGTAATGGGATGAGAAAGCTCACAAGGGAGGCAGCTTCAGCACAAGTATAAATACGGTGCTAATTACAAGCAACCAAAGAAAGTGGAGCTCGGAGTAAGACTTTGATTAGCTAGGATATAGCCTGTCCTGAGAGCAAAAGAAACCATCTGCATTGTGCATCTTACTAAATACAGAGTTTCTCCAATAGGGAAAAATCTGTCTCCTATTACCTGAAATTTGTTCCCTTTCAGGAGTTTGTTTATTCAATGAATAAAGCATAAGATAGAAAGATTACCTAGGCTCTTACCACTCTCATCCCACTTAAATTTTTACATGCTTCCATTCAATTACAATTGTTCTGCATATATGTGTCAATACTGTATCTTTCATTTCATTTTACTGTATTTTATTTTATTTCAGAATATCACAAGGCTTCACATCTTTGGGTTACATAATTTTCTTTTGTACATTTTAAGTCAAAGTCATAAGTGTGCCCTTTACCCCAAAAGTGTGCATCCCTCACTTTAAAAGTGAACATTAAATTGTATTTTCTTTGTGGATGGAAACATAACTTTTCATGGCTTTCATAGTGGTTCTGTAGATGGATATTGTATATTTTATCTACAGAGTACTATAATCCTGAACAGCTAAAGTGTGTCCAACTTTTCTATTCTGGTAAATAATAGTTCAGTATTCATCTTTCTTAAACATCTTCTTTTTTAGGGTTGTTTATTTGGGTTAGCTTCCCGCAAGTGTAATGACTGCTCAGAAATGTTCTCTTCTGAAGTTTATTGCAAGTAAACATATTTTATCAGCTTATAATAACTTCCTACAATAAACTTACCCACAATACCCTGTTAATTGGTTTGTCCAATGCCCAAAATGAAGTTTGGAAAGCAGAAAGTCCCCGTTGCCTAAAGGGATTCTGGGTTTTCTGGTGCTTTAAAAGGAGTTTCTAAATGTATCTCCTGTAACTTTTAGTCCCTGCTTTGGCTTGTGTTTCTGCCATACCCAAAACCCTTGACTTTACTCTTTGCAAGGCTCTGGCTTTGACCCTTAGATGGTTTCCAGTTGTGACCCTAGTCTTCTAGCTCTCTCCTTGTTGGAGTGGATATTATGGTTGATTTCCCACATCCATTCTGTCTTGTCTGTCACTCTTTTGGGAAACTGGGCCTCGCACCTCCAGAGTTAGGCCCTGATGAACCGAATCAGCTCTTCACTCACTCACCATTCCACTGAAACTGCTCTGATCATGTAGCCACTGACCCACATTTTATTAAATCCAATAATGCATATTCAGCCTTCATCTTAACCTCTGAGCAGCATTTGCCAGTTAATTCCTCAGTCTTCTTGGATACATTTTCTTCAGTTGGCTTCCAGGACCTCATCAAGTTAGAATCTAATATAAAAAGAAAAAAAAAATCAGAAACTATTTTTAGCGTTTGACCCGAAGTAATTTAATGCTCAGTTTTGATAACACCATTGACAAAAGAGCTAAAAAAAGCACAATAGGACATAGTGAGGCAACCCAGAGATTGGCAACAGCAGAAACACAGCCACAACCTGGGCTGCAGGAACAAAGAGGAGGGTAGCTGGGGTGGCGCTGGGGTGACTCATCAGAATCTTCAACCATGCCTGGCTCTCCTGGCAGAAGCTGTAGCCTGGGAAAAGATGCAGACACTACCCCAGATAACCACCCCAGGGAGGCAGAGGGAGAAAGGCCCTGGCACCTCCTTTCCTTCCTCCCTCCAATTGCAGGTCACAGTAAACTAATCCCAGCTAGAAACCAGCTAATGCCAGAATCTTGGAAAAACAGCCTGCGGGGGTGGGTTGGGGTGGGGTGGGGTGGAATCCACTGCAGTACAGACCACAGTTGGTGAAGGATGAGGAATACATCGAGGTGTACAGGTTCAAGTCTGGCACACGAGCCTTCTCTGCCTCCCACTTCACTGGTTTCTACTGGTTCTCAGTGTTTCTACTGTTTGTTACCCTTCTCCTCGACCTCTTAGCATCAAGGTGCCCCAAAGCTCCGTCCTTGATGTATATCTTCTGTTTTGGTTATCCAAGGCTGCTTTAACATCATTGCTCTCCCCCTCAACTGTAAATCACTTGTTTTGAACACCCATTTATTACTATTTCTCATGTTTTGTGGGTTGCCTGGGTTTAGCTAGACAATTCTCTCTTGGGATCTATGAGGAAGTTCAATTGCTGGGAGCACAGGCAGCTGACAGCCCTCCACTGTCAGTCTTCCTCAGGGAATGCCTCATCTCATGAAGGTCACCTGAGTCAAGGACCCCTATCCTTTCAAGGGTGGCCCACACCCAGTGACTGATTACTACTGTAGTATAAAGCCCAGCCTTCTCATTGCACCCTGAGACAGCTACAAAAGATCATCTCATCTAGGGAACCAGGGTCAGCTGAGGCTTTAGATGAGCAGCTGTGCTGATAGCTAACTCCTGTCTCTCCTTCAAAACGTCGTTCAGCTGTCACCTTGCTAATGAGTCCTATGTTATCCACCTCATTTAAAATGGAAACTATCTCTTTCAACTTCTGATACTCCAACTTCCTCTGCCTTTGCTGTTTTCTTTTTAATCCACACCATTTATCACCATCTACATTATTATAAAGTCATCTATTTACTATTTTAATATTTTTTTCTGTCTCTGCAACATAATGATGTGGGTCTTTGTTTTGTGTGTCGCTGTATTTAGAAATGCTTAGGCAGTCATTCTCGACATTTCTAATGCCGCGGCTCTTTAATACAGTTCCTGTGGGTCGTGAACCACAGGTTGAGAACTGCTGGCTTAGAGCGATGCCTGGCACATGTTAGACACTCGATAAATAGTGAATGAATGCGTGATTGTAACTCACCCCTTTTCCTACGTGCATGGCATTTATCTTGGTTAGGATTTAGGATTATGACCCAGTATAGGTCAATGAGACAGAAAAAGATCTTCACTGAGTAATGTCAGAAGTCCCTCACTCTTCTGAGAGAATTTCTAAAAAATATGTTCTTGTGTATTCTGTATGACATGGCATCAGAATATGAAATGTGGAGCTACTCCAGCCGTTTTGCCATGAGGATAACCTTCCTCACGAGAAAGCTATCAGTGTGGAAGGCAGAGAGATATAAAAATGAGTCCTTGATGATATTGATTAGTTGATGTACCAAAGGAAATTCTAAAGCTTTTGCTAACTCTGAACCTTTTATTTATGATAGGCAATGCATCTGCTTTGTTAGTTAAGTCAATCTGAACTGCATTTTTGATTACATACAATAAAGAACCTTCTCTGAGTTGCCTTTTCTTTTTTTTTTTTTTTTCTGCCTCAAGTTTATTTGTACAAATAGCACAGGAGGACCCCAGCCCCATACAGACAGCAGCCTAGAGGTCACACCAGTCCTTTTGTCCTCATGACAGACAGATGCCTCTACTCTGGAGCCTTTGTGGGGGCCTGGGCACCTTTGGGAGCCTGAGCTGGAACTGAAGCTGGAGCTGCAGATGAAGCAGCAGATTGGGCCTTTGTCTGATCCTTGGCCTTGGCCTTTGGCCGGCAGAGCCTGAGACCCTTGGCAAT
>CAUYPK010058922.1:0-11336 GCA_963574355.1 Loris lydekkerianus | reverse complement strand
TTGACTGTTTGTTCAACTTGGTTATTGTTGGTATATATAAAGGCTACAGATTTATGGGTGATTTTGTAGCCTGAGACATTGCTATATTCCTTGATCACTTCTAAAAGTTTGTAGTAGAATCCCTAGTGTTTTCCAGATATATGATCATATCATCTGCGAAGAGTGAAAGTTTGATCTCTTCTGACCCTATGTGGATACCCTTGATCGCCTTTTCTTCCCTAATTGCAATGGCTAAAACTTCCATGATAATGTTGAAGAGCAATGGAGACAATGGACAACCTTGCCTGGTTCCTTATCTAAGTGGAAATGATTTCAATTTAACTCCATTCAATACGATATTGGCTGTGGGTAAATTCATGTTTTTCATCAAGTTTGGGAAGTGTCCGGCCATTGTCTCTTCAAGTAATTTTTCCAGTCTGCTGCTCTGTCCTCTCTCCTCCTGAGAGTCTCATTATTTGAATTGATATACTTGATATTTCCCACAAATCTCTTAGACTCTTTCGTTCCTTCATTCTTTCTCAGTTTTTGTACTTTTCTGCTGTATAATTTATATTTGGTTCTCCTTTTTTATATAGTTTCTGTTTGTTTATATTATCAGTTTAATGAAGCATTATCACTATACCTTCTTTGCTACTTTCAGCATGGTTTCCTTTAGTGCCCTGAACATATTTATAACGGCTGCTTTGAAGTCTTATATCCCCAACATCTGTTTGCTATCATGGGCAGTTTCTGTTGTCTGCTTTCCGTCCCCCACTCTGTGTTGGTCAGAGTTTCTTATTTCTTTGAATGTCTCAATTTTTGTTGGAAACTGGACTTTATTTTTTGAGATGGTGTTTTGCTCTATCTCTCAGGCTGGAGTTCCATGGCCTCGTTGTAGCTCACAGCAATGCCAAACACCTGGGCTCGAGTGATCCTCCTACCTCAGCATGCTTAGTAGCTGGGACGGTGGTGCCCACCACAACACCTGGCTAATTTTTTCTATTTTTAGTAGTGATGAGGTCTTACTTTATTCTGGCTGGTCTTGAAGTCCTGATGTCAAGTGATGCTCTCGCCTTGGTCTCCCAGAGTGCTAGGATTACAGGCAGGAGCCCTGTGTCCTGCCAAAATACCCTGTATCAACTTCGGGTACTGACCTCCCCCCAACCCCTGGCTTTTTATTGTTATTTGCTAGTCTGTTTAGTGACTGGCTGGATCATTTTAGTGAACTCTATTTCACCCCCACAGTGTGGGGCCTCTGATGTTGCTCCTTGGAGAGCATACCCTTGACAGGCAGGGACCCTGCCACCCTAAGATGATGCTGGTTTTAGCAAGTCTCTCTGTTTCTTTTCCTGATCACACCTAGCCCTGAAGCTCCACTTATTGTTCTATTGTTTTCAACCATGCCACGGGAAATAAATTGCTTCACAGAGTTACCTAATTAAATTTGGGATCCATTCCTGGGGTAGTTTTGTAGGTCAGTATTTGAATATTTTTCTGACCTCAGGAGAGTTATTCTTATGCTGGTTCTTTGTAGTAAACTGACTACCTCCTATCTGTAATGAATATGCCAGTCTTCTTTTAATTGTTTTTATTATACCCTCCATTGTTTTAGAGCATCTTTAGGCTTGAACTTTGCCTCACTGTTACAAATGAAGTCACTTCCTTGGGTAAGATCTCTGAACTCTGCTTTTTTTGGCCTGCTTCTTCCTCTTAGCAAAATATGAACCAGTGCTCTGGACCAGGGTGGTGGAGAAAATTGTGTTCGTTGCTTTAGGGCCTGGGCACCCAGCAGAGGGGTGTGAGTGCAGCTATAGCCTCTGATCTTCATGACTTGCTTCTTCAAACATGGCATCTGTGCTGAATGAACCAGGAATAGGTGATCTGGACTCCTGCATTCTACCAGACCACATGTAGAGCCTCCCAGGCCACATGTGGAGCCCCCACCACTTGATTGTACTTTCCTAGGACTTAGCCTATGCCATGGGCAGTTGGGGCAGATTGAGAAATGCTGACTTCCTGTCCCTTCTAGGAGATCAGGGAAGGCTTGGCTGGGAGCTGTTAGGGGAGGAAACCCTGTGTTCTTGGCTAGTGCCTGGATAAGAAGGGGCAGAAGGGAGTGAGTCATGGTTCAAACACCATTGACTCTCACTTTCCTAAGTTTTAGTACATTTTATTAATTACATGTTTCTTCATTTACTGCATGACCTTAGACCCATTTCTAGAGATTTTAAAAATTGCTGTTTTTTTAATATAGTTTTACTAGCAAGTAGGTCCATTCGGCATCTCAGGCTGATGTCCAGAAGTTGGTTATTCTCAGCTCTTCTTTTGCCTTCTGTCTTTCCCTACAAGGAGGCAGAACCTAGTCCAGTCTGACTGAGCTCTTCCAGGTCTGAGTGTGGTATCAGTCTCATGGTAGATTGTTTGTAGAGATGGCCAAAATCATTCCTCACATCCCTTCTGTCCTCGAATGGAAGAGATTTTTCTCTTCCTTTGGAATATGGATTGACCTTGTGACTTGCTTTGCCCAAGAGAATGTGGCAAGAGAGAGAGAGTTCTGGGCCTACTTTGTAGGAGAACTGAAAGCTTCCCTGTACTAGTGCCTCTAGGAAGTCAGCACTATGTAAGGAAGTTCAAATACATTACTGAAGGAGGAGAGATGCCCTCGGACGAGAACAGAGGCCCTCTAACCAACAGCCGATCCAAAGACTCCAAACGTTTGAGTGAGTGCAGATAGCAACCATGAGAAGGGAGAGGCTCCGCTATTCCAGCAAGCCCTGAGCAATGTGCACCATCTTTGCTGAGGCCCCAGCCTTGTGGGTAAGGTAATCTTGGATTCCCCCACTGCCAGTTGAGATGGCTAAGTTGACACCATGTGGAGCAGAGATGAGCCATCCCTGCAGAGCACTGGCCACATCCTTGATTCACAGAAGTATGAGCAGGAAAGTGGTTGATGTTTCAAACCACTAAGTTCTGGCATGTTTTGTTTGGTGGCAATCAATGGATAATAGAAACAGGTTTTCAGTTTCCTATAGCAGAAGGCAGTCCAGTGGAACTCTCTCTTCCAAGCCGAGCTGGAAGGAAGCAGACCTCACCTCACAGTTTTATAATCACCCTTGCCAAAGACTCCTCCCACCAAGTCCTTCCTCAGTGCTTTTTTGAGAGTTGAGATTTGATGCTGGAATTCTGCATCATGGTATTGTACGTTCTCAGTGGGAACCTCATTTTCACAGATTCCTGCATTCCTGTTTATTTGCACTTGATCTACAACCACTAAAGTGTAAGCTACATGAGGACAAGGATCTCGTTCCCTCCTACATACCAGGCCTAGAATAGTGCATGACAGACAGAAAATGTTCAGTAAATACTTGTGGGATGGATGACAACAGGGCCAAACTCTGTGCTAGGCTCACTATGCTCCCCAGTGTCACCTCAGTTACCCACAGCAGGTTTCCCTGGTGCCAGACCTCAGCCTGCCTGATTTCGGCATGGCTGTGGTAGACGGCTTTGCACATGACTGCCAGCATGCCTTGCTCCTCTGGCTTTGTCCACAAGAGCAGGAGGCTGCCAACACAAGGGCAGGCACAACTCAGAAGTGTCCGAGGATTACCAGCACCGGGGCCACTCTCACACAGGGAAAGGAGCCAGAGAGGAAATTCCCTAGTTTCTCTGTCCTTCAGTGGTAAGAGGTCCTGTGCGGTTCCTCCTGGGTCCCAAGCAGGATTGCACTCCCACTTCCTACAGTACTAACCAGTTTTTAACCCATTCCTTCTTCCCCATTTCTGCTCCATCATGTGTGCATCCCAGCATCACCTTCCAAAGAAACCTCCTGCCCTGCACCTTTATTTCGGGATCTTCTTTCAGGGCAACCAAAACTCATTTAATGTCACAATAATGTGTGAAGTAGAAGATGTTAGTTTCACATGAAAGGTAACAAAAGTAAGGTGTAGTGAGATTGAAGTGTCTGGCTCAAAATCACTTAACTAATAAATGGTGGATTTAGGGTTAAATGAAGGTTTGTCTGCACTTGAAATCATGCACTCTTTCCATTAAACCATGCTGGCTGACCTTGGAAGAACCACCTGATAGCTCTCAGCTGTACTGTCCTCACTGGTAAAATGACGAGGTGGGATCTGATGTGGGTTTGCAGATTCAGGTGGCTACAGGGCACAATAAGGAAGTAAAGGCAGGCAGCTGGGACTGCAGGGGCTGTGCAGGAAAGTGGGCCCAGTGCTGCCGCATAGGGAGCCTGACATCCAGCCCTGTGTGAAATCTCCACGTTTATATTGGTGGCACCTAATTCAAATGTGCTTTAAATCCTATGCAGGCTGGGAAGGGACCAAGGCAAATTTTTGGGGTGATAGAAATGTCCTATATATTGTTTGGGATATATATATGTGTCAAAATTCAAACTGTGCATTTAAAATATTATGTGAGTTATATGTGGGATAGAATCATAGAAAAAAAAGACCCCTTGTGTGGCAATCAAAATATGTTCTTTTGAGATTCTTTACTATTCTATGATTAATCAACTGTACCAAGAAGCTGGGGGCTGGGGTAGGAAATGGAATTTATTCTAGCACACAGTTGAGGTTCAGTTTGGTAAAGGAAAAATAGTCTCCCCGAGAATGTATGTTCCATCCTAGCAGTTTTCTTTCTTAGCTTCAGAATTACCTAGGTGTCTGATTTCTTTTCTTTTTGTTAGGATACTGGAGAAAACAGTTGGAGCACATCTCTGCTCACCTCCGGTCTTATGCTCAGAACAACCCTGAATTCCGGGCCTTGATTGCAGAACCCAGGATGGGAAAGGTGAGTGAGGTGAAACTTTGGCTCCAGAAGCATCAACGATGAGGGATCCTCTCCAGGGACTTGGCCTTCCCTTTCCTGTCCTTTCCTGGTCTGCTTTACACACTTCCTTTCTCTTTTCTCGTGTGAACTCCACCCTTATGAGCCTCTTGCAAGTGGGGGTTATCTCAGGGTCTGCTTAGGAGGTGCCTGACCTTGGACAGTGAGATTCTGAACATCTCATGCTTAGGTGCCACTTGCTCTGGAAATCTCATGGTCACAGCTAAAGACCCAGCATGGTTTAGTCCAGCCAGGTTATTCACTTTCATCACACTGTTAAAATATGGCAGCAGAGTTATCATGAGCGTAAGAGTCACCATTAAACAGTGCATTTGGTGAGCACCCAGTTCATCATCCTAGTCCTCACAACAAGCCTCCAAGGGAGGAGTATTACCTGTGTGGCAGTTTTTTAAAAAAATGCCCAAAGATTCTTTGGCAATCATCACCTCAAACAGTAAAATCTACGTCCCCTCACCTTGAATCTATGTGAGTTTGTGACTATTCAGTTAGTGAAGTGTGGCAGAAGTGACGCTCTGGGGTTTGCAGAACGTGGCTCAGTAAAGTCACGTGGCTTTCTCCTGCAAGGCTCACTCACCTCCAGTATTCCTCAAGCCGAGCACCATGCGGCAAGAAGCCCAGGCCACATCCAATCACCTCTGTTCACTTGAGTCTTCCCAGCTGAGGCTTCAGACTTGGGGCGCAAACACAAGCCATCTCTGCTGTGCCCTGTCAGAGTCCACAGATATAATAAAGTGATGTGGTTTAATGCAGCCACATTTGGGGTGGTTTTTAACACTGCAGTAGATAATCAGGACACTCTTTATTTGACATATAGGAAAACTGAAACTCAGAGAGGTTTGGTGACCTGCTTAAGACTACACTGCTGGGTCGTAGGGGATTCAGGACTTAAAGTAGGTCTGTCAGACCCCAAGCCCCATGTCCTACTTTACCATGATAAAGAGACAGTTTTGTCAGAGGAGCCTTCCTCTGTCACAAAACTAGAAGGATCCTTTCTAAATAGGCTCTTTTTGTTCCTCTGCTACCAAATAGGCCAACATTGAAACTGTCTTTCTCAAGTATTACTCAGTTTCCGTCAATAATCTGTTTTGATCGTTTATAAATTCTTTGGCTTAATCTAGAGATCTACAACTATAGACTGTGGGACCAACCTGTCCTGCTGCTCAGTTTTATAAATAAAGTTTTATTAGACCACAGCTATACCCATTTATTTACTTGTTATCTGTGGCTGTTTTGTGCTAGGGCAGCAATATTAGATTTGTGTGATAGAGAACACGTGGCCTTCAAGACCTAAGATATTTACTATCTGACCCCTCCTGAAAACTTTAGTGCCTTGTGGTGGGATCTAAATTCCTCTTGCTGTTTACAGAGAAAGCTGTAATTTTTCTTTCAACTATCAACTGTAATACTTATCCCTTAATTTCCAAGGCTCCCCAAACTTCCCTCCAGAATACCTTTACCAAAGTGATGATCTATAGTCATGTGGTTTGATTAGAGGGTGTCCCTTGAAGGAAGTACAGAATTGGTTCTTGCTTTCTTATCCAGTCTGGCAGTCTCTGCCCTTTGATAAGAGTATTTAGTTTATTTATAATTAGTGGAAATATACATACTATTTGAGCCTGCCACTTTGCTCTTCATTTTATGTTTATTTCATCTAGTTTTTATTCCTTTGTTTCTCTTTTCCTACCTTTTGCATTAATTAAATATTTGATTAAATTTAAAGTCTGGCATCTCAGAATGTCTAGACTATTGCTGAAGGCAGTGAGTTCCAGACCCACAGTTATGAATTCTTTCTAAAACTCTTTTAAAAGCTTCTCTCTGCTACTGTGCATGAAGATGATTATGAAGTTAGCATCAGGCTGAATTATAATCAAGTCTCAAACAAGGTAGGTAAGCCTTCAGAAGTAATTCATCTGAGAACTGACTGAAGTAGTAAATTTCAGCTTATAATTAATAGAGGTGCTTCTTGGAATCCACAGAAAGGAAAAGTTTCAGGTATTATGAAAGTTGACTATAGCCAAGCAGTTTCGTAGACTTAGATAATAATCAAGGAGCCAGGTTTCAGGCACATAAAGATACAGCAGGAGCAAGAATTGTCCTGTAGTTCTCAGGATTTCTTTATTTTTTCTTTTTTTTCTTTTTTTTTTTTTTGAGACAGAGTCTCACTTTGTCACCCTTGGTAGAGTGCTGAGGCATCACAGCTCACAGCAACCTGAACTCTTGGGCTTAAGTGATTCTCTTGCCTCAGCCTCCCAAGTAGCTGGGACCACAGGTGCCCCCCACAATGCCTGGCTATTTTTTGTTGCATTTGTCATTGTTGTTTAGTTGGCCCAGCCTCCGTGTATGTGGCTGGCGCCATAACCCCTGCGCTATGGGAGCCGAGCCAGTTCTCAGGCTTCCTTCATAGTGACTGAGTCTGGTGGCAGGTCTGTGATACGAATGTACAGCTGATTTGGGGAAAGACTGACAAAAACACTGAAGTGCACTCTGACCGATCTCCTTTTATAAAAATTAAACCAAACTTTGTGGCCATGTCACCCTGATCTTCCCTCTTCTGTGGTGACTGGAATGTTGCCACAGAGCCTGTAAGTGTTTGACAAACATTAATTGATCGATTTTAGGGGCTTTTGTTTCATTGGATAAGAAGTTAGAATGTATAAAACAATGATTAATGGATGGAGGAGATGTATGAAGAAGGCAAGGAAAGGAGGGGAACTGACATTTATTAGGCTCTGGCTCTGTGCCCAGCAAGGTACTAATGGTGTTATTAGAATTAGCATAGAAATAGGGGCCCTGGCTGGCTCAGGGAGGCTGGAAGTAGCAAACCGGCTAATGCATGTGAGAGTGCTTGAAAGCAGGGACATCACTGAATGTGGTGTTGCCAACTATGTGGCCAGAGCAGCATGTGGGTCCAAGAGAAGGGGAGTGAGGAGAGTGTGTCAGGCCAGAGGAAGGGCAGGCGGTCAAGAGACAAGCGTGGCTGCAGCTGATCCATGGGGAGCTCTGGAGCATGGGTCACACCACAGAGTTGTCCCCACTGAGGCTGGGAGGTCAGCGAGCATAACCTGTAGGTCAAGCAGCGCCCACCTGGAGAAGAGGCCCACTGGTGCCCTGGTCGGCTGTTGGGACCTGGGTGGGCTGCCAGCAGCATCTCCAACATGCTGTCAGTCAAGTACAAGTGCAATAATCATCCAGGTCTGAGAATTCTTTTTTTTCTTAGCTAGCTGTGTTGCAGTGCTCAGGAAGCAGCAGGGGGCAGGGGTAGGGGCAGGAGCAGGCAGGCAGGACGGTGGGGCAAGAATTCCTATGGAATCCATACCAGGTAGCTGTGGGAGGTGGGGCAGGTCGCCCCCTATGGAATCGAGACATGTGCATAGACTCTGTGTCTGGCCTGTGTAACTCTCCTCATTTTACAGACACTCGTTTTTATCTTCACAACATCAATTTGAGGGAGGTCTTAATATTTCCATGTTACAGGTGAGGAAACTGAGGCTCAGAGAAATTAAGCAACTTGCTTCTCCCAAGGTCATGAAGCTAGGAAGTGGCAGGCCCACGATTCACACTTTGAGCCTGAGGCCTCCCCGTCATGCCACCCTGATCCTAAGACACCACAGGGGAGGGTGGGGGAGGAATTCCTATGGAATCCATACCAGGTAGCCGTGGGAGGTGTGCAGGTTGCCCCGTATGGAATCGATACATGTGGAGGGGTTAAGCAGAGGAATGATGCAATTAAAGGGTACAGTGGTCACTGGGGCAGCCCCACGGCAGGGAGGCTGGCAGACACATATGGGGAGACTGTTGTGAGGGTCCCAGTGTGAGAAGAGGGGCAGTGGCTGTAGTGAGGGGGGTGGGAGGGGCCAGACTGAGCTGCTGATTAAGAGGCAGGCGAAGCCTCCCATGGAGCTGAGGGAAGAGTGAGAGAGGATGTCCAGGTCTGGAGCTCGACTCTCTGGGTCGGGAGAGCTGTCTTCAGTAAGGAGGAACAGGTTAGCAGGGAACCTCTCTGTTGTGAAGAAGCCACCTCATCATTTGTGGTGCTTGAATTTTTCCACTGACCAGAACCTTTACCTGAATAAGATGGATTTCGCTGACCACCTCCTGGGCAGCGCCACGGAGCGTGGTGATGGGCTGTACAGCAGCAGGTCCAGCTGGGGTGAGTTGTTCCCTTCCAGTGATTTTAAAACCATTGAGCAGGAACACACTGACTTGGCAAGGATGGCAGAGAATTGCTAAAAATTTGCCAGCCTAATCACTCATCTTACCGTCATGTCCTAGCCATTTTATTTCTCTGGTTTCTCTAAAGTCAGGAATGAGACTCTTGAAGTCCTTCTTGGGGCTTTAGAGGTTCTCTTTTGGAGAGGGAGGGTGCACTTTGGGGCCTGTTCTTTCCTTCCCATCCATCCTGTGGTTCCTGGACGGGGGTGGGGGTGGGGTGGTGGCTCCTGGAGTCCCTCCTGCCAGTTTAAGCAAATGGAAATTTCTGTAAAGCCATTGTGTCCTCTGAGTCTTAAGGGGCTTGGCAGAAGCTGCTCTTTATGTGCAGGCAGTGGGGGAGGGACATCATCTCAGTCCTCAGCTCTTGTCATTTCAGTGAGTGACTACAGCCAGAATGCCTCAGGAGCCACTGAGAAGGTCATGAGGACAAAGAATTTCAAGACCAAAAGCTTACCAGAAAAGGAGAGGCTCATAGTAAGTGTCCCCTTTGCCCTCAGGGCTGTCTTCTTCAGCTGGTCATTCTCATGTTTTTTTTTTTTGTTTGTTTGTTTGTTTTTTCATTCTCATGTTTTATTTTGACATTTTTTAAATGGAAAGAATAATTTCCTGTTTTCTTTTTCCTTTTTTTGTAATAGCATATTTTTATTTTATGCAGGCAAAAATCTTTAAAATATCTCAAGATGATGGATTAGAATTATTTTAAAATTCTCATTCGTTTCCAAAATCATCTGTCTCCTCTCCTTCAGTTCTGCCTGCCTGTGTTTCTCTCTATTGTTTTTTAGTTGCCTCAAATATGTGCTGACCTTAGTTATCTGGTCATTTGACAAGTGTGCTAGTTGGATTAGCACAGATGCCCAGCGTGGGGCCCAGCACTGGGCATGTGGACCCACAGCCCCGATGTGGGTGGATGGGCATGGGGTGGGTCAGACGTCCCTGGAGAGAGTGTGCAGGGAGCAGGGTGAGCCTTCAGGTCTCCTGCGTTCCCTCCTCTGGAGGTGAGCGTGTTGGTGAAGTGTCAGGTAGGACAGAGTGCTCTTTCCTTCCTTGCCTTCTGTATCCTCTCCTGTGTGTTGTGGAGGTTTGGGGTCTGCCCTTCTCCCTTTTTGAGCCCCGTGCTCCCATTAGAAGCCCTTGTTGGAAACATCATATACTTATTTATTTATTTATTATGATCATTTTATTAAATCATAGCTGTGTACATTAATGCGATCATGGGGCACCGTACTCTGGTTTTATAGACCATTTGACATATTTTCATCACACTGGTTAACATAGCCTTTCTGGCATTTTCTTAGTTATTGTGTTAAGACATTTCTATTCTACATTTAGTAAGTTTCACATGTACCCTTGTAAGATGCACCGTAGGTGTGATCCCACCAGGAAAAATCATATACTTTTTGAAAAATGTTTATCAGGGTTTAAACAGAGAGTACAAGCCTCCTGTCCTTCCTGCGTGGGAGAGAGTGGAAGGCCATCGCAGCCATTCACAGTAGAGGCCTTGGCATCCACGCATGCTTCTGCCTGAGTACTTTGTGCCTCTGCAGGGCTCTCTGGGAGAGGACACACACCTCCTGTGTCTCAGCTGGGTTTTCTTTGCTTTGATTTCCCTATGAGTCAGGTTTCGTTTAGTCTTCTTGGAAGCTCTCAAAATCACCCGTTCAGAGTTTCTCTCAGGTGTTAAGAGGCTTTTTTTTTTTTTTCTTTTAATCATTTTTTTTTTTTGTATTGTTAAATCATAGCTGTGTACATTAGTGCAATCGCCTGTACCCTTTCTAACATGCACCGATGTGGCCCCACCCATCACCCTCCCTCCACCAAAACCTCCCCCCTCCCTATAGCCTTCATGTGAAAGCTATAATTTAGCTTCATAGTAGGGCTGAGTACATTGGATACTTTTTTTTCCATTCCTGAGATACTTTGCTAAGAAGAATATTTTCCAGCTCTATCCATGTAAACATGAAAGAGGTAAAGTCTCCATCTTTCTTTAAGGCTGCATACTATTCCATGGATACATGTACCACAATTTGCTAGTCCATTCGTGGGTCGATGGGCACTTGAGCTTCCTCCATGACTTAGCAATTATGAATTAGGATGTAATAAACATTCTGGCACAGATGTCTTTGTTATATTGTGACTTTTGGTCTTCTGGGTATAAACCTAGTAAAGGAATTATAGGATCGAATGGCAGGTCTATTTTTAGGTCTCTAAGTATTCTCCAAACATCCTTCCAGAAGGAATGTATTAGTGCGCATTCCCACCAGCAGTGTAGAAGTGTGCCCTTT
>CAUYPK010058921.1:0-11248 GCA_963574355.1 Loris lydekkerianus | reverse complement strand
ATGATGAGATCTCAATTATTAATATTTATGCACCCAACCACAACGCACCTCAATTTATAAGAGAAACTCTAACAGACATGAGCAATTCGATTTCCCCAGTTCCATAGTAGTTGGAGTAGTTCCAGTATCCCTGTCATCTATCTGAGGATACTAAGGCTTAACAACTCATTCGCTCAGTGCCAGTACCCCTGTCATCTAGCTGAGGATACTAAGGCTTTCTCTCAGTGCCACCTTTTAACACCCTTTTAGCAGTCCCGGATAGATCTTCCAAAAAGAAGCTAAGCAAAGAAATTTTAGATTTAAATTCAAGCATTCAACAGCTGGATTAACAGACATTTTATCCCAACAAAATTGAATACACATTCTTCTCAGCAGTCCAAGGAACATAGTCCAAAACCGACCACAGCCTAGGCCACAAACCAAACCTCAGCAAATTAAAAAAAATAGAACTTATTCCTTGCATCTTCTCAGACCATCATGGAATAAATGTTGAACTAAATAACAATAGGAACCTGCATACCCAAACAACTCATTCACTCAGTGCCAGTTTCCCTGTCATCTAGTGCAGGATACTAAGGCTTAACAACTCATTCGCTCAGTGCCAGTATCCCTGTCATCTAGCTGAGGATACTAAGGCTTAACAACTCATTAGCTCAGTGCCAGTATCCCTGTCATCTAGCTGAGGATACTAAGGCTTAACAACTCATTCGCTCTGTGCCAGTATCCCTGTCATGTAGTGGAGGATACTAAGACTTAACAACTCATTCACTCAGTACCAGTATCCCTGTCATCTAGCTGAGGATACAAAGGCTTAACAACTCATTCCCTCAGTGCCAGTATCCCTGTCATATAGTGGAGGATACTAAGGCTTAACAACTCATTCACTCAGTACCAGTATCCCTGTCATCTAGCAGAGGATACTAAGACTTAACAACTCGTTTGCTCAGTGCCAGTATCCCTGTCATCTAGCAGAGGATACTAAGGCTTAACAACTCATTCACTCAGTACCAGTATCCCTGTCATCTAGCTGAGGATACAAAGGCTTAACAACTCATTCCCTCAGTGCCAGTATCCCTGTCATGTAGTGGAGGATACTAAGGCTTAAAACTCATTCGCCCAGTGCCAGTATCCCTGTCATGTAGTGGAGGATACTAAGGCTTAACAACTCATTCGCCCAGTGCCAGTATCCCTGTCATCTAGCAGAGGATACTAAGGCTTAACAACTCATTCACTCAATGCCAGTATCCCTATCATCTAGCAGAGGATACTAAGGCTTAACAACTCATTCACTCAGTGCCAGTACCCCTGTCATCTAGTGGAGGATACTGAGGCTTAAGAACTCATTCACTCGGTGCCAGTATCCCTGCCATCTAGCGGAGGGTACTAAGGCTTAACAACTCATTCGCTCAGTGCCAGTATCCCTGTCATCTAGCTGAGGATACGAAGGCTTAACAACTTATTCACTCGGTTCCAGTATCCCTGTCATCTAGCTGAGGATACTAAGGCTTAATAACTCATTTGCTCAGTGCCAGTACCCCTGTCATCTAACTGAGGATACTAAGGCTTAACAACTCATTCCCTCAGTGCCAGTATCCCTGCCATCTAGTGGAGGGTACTAAGGCTTAACAACTCATTTGCTCAGGAACACATACACTGAGGTGTTGGACAAGCCAAAATCTCTAAATGCTCATGTTCCACTTTATGTGAAAAGAAATGAATTCCTAAAAGTCTGAACGATAAACGTCTCAAACTTGAATGACGAATTTAGTTGAAAGAACAGAAATGGATATATAAAATGAAAAGGCCAAGCAAGAATTGAAGTATATGGAACAGATCATTTCAATTTACCAAGACACATGTTTCTTAATCCTGAAATGATCTGTTTATTGTTTAAACTCAGGAAGTGGAAAAGTGAATAAATTATAATTTCTTACATAAGCACTAGGAATTTAAAAGCATCCAAATTGTAATGTTGAACAGTGCTGTATGTAGTTCATGTTTAATATCACTGTGTGCTGGAATGACAGATGAAGAGCAGGTGAGTCCAACCTGCAGAGAATTTCCAGAGAGGACATTTAGCAAAGTGAGTCTAGAGTGCTGTCTTATCTTAGCAAAGATAAAAGGAAAAGTCTCACTACAGACTGGACTTTTTCACTGCTGGATTAAGAAAACTCTATGTATCTCCCTGTGGGAAATTCAATTATGATTCTTCTCAAAGCACAGTGCCTGACACAACCAGGACACTAAAACATGTGGGAGGAATAAACTTTGTCATTCATAACTATAATTTAAAGATGTTTAGAAATCATTTGAAGGAAATAAATATTTATCAAAACATTCATCTTTAAATTTTCATCTTCATGAAAAAAAGAATGTTGATTGGATTATAGATAAGAAAAGATTATCTGGAGCAGTTACCTTTATTCTCAAACAAGACTTACAGCAAGAACAGTTCCTATGGTATAACCAGGTTCTCCATGAAGAATCAAGGAGGTTCCATACCAAAAAGCAAGTCCATAGGTTCCATTCATAAAGAAGTATACGGCACCAAGGGATAGTTTTGAAACTATAGCCTTTTTTATGCCAACATCCTTTGCATCTTTGAGATTCTGTGTATACCTTATAAAGACAAAACACAATGAGATACCCTTTGGGGAGAGGAACCAAGAATGTTGTGTCATAATTAAAGGGACAGACCTTTGAAGTTCTTTCTCCTGGCCCCCAAAGGCTATCACTGTTCGGATTGATGACAAGACTTCTTCTGCTACAGCCCCAGCTTTGGAATAGGCACTTAATTCCTTATTACTCAATGAGACAACCATCTGTAATCAACCACAGTCACAGTTAACCAAACAATGATGCCAGCATAGTAGCAGTGTACAAAGCATTTAAAACTGGTTAGCTTAATGTTAACTAGAATCTACATTCCTATTTTCCCTTCTACTAGTAAAGCTTTGCCATTGTCTGTCTATACTAAAAAAAACAAACTCTTTTAGAAATGGATAGCTACATTGGTATAATTGAGAAAGACTTAATTTGGAGAAGGATATTAGGAATACCATTCTTTATGGGTACATTCTGGAAAGTAGTGGCCTGATGTGACTTGATTTGATCTGTTGCTATGAACAAAGCAAGGCTTCCAAGGTCTGGGTCACAGAGCTGTGGCCAGAAGTGGAACATGATCTCGTGTGTGAGGTGTGAGTTTAAAATGTGTGAGGTGTGAGTTTGAAACTGTTACTGCAGAATGCAGCCTGCCTTGCAAATGCTTGGTCTTTGAATGCTGAAAGGTGCAATTTCAGCAAGAAAGGGGAGAACATCACTGTTGGTGATAATAAGCAGGTTTACCTGATTTCTCAAAATTTCAAAACCAGAATGTGCCCTTTTCTCTATTATATATATCACACCTAGTAATCCTTTCAGTTTAGTCATTAGCATAACTGTTCCATGAAAGGGAACAGCAGGGACATAGCTTTCAGAGTGTGAATTTCTAACTGTTGCTTACTCACATAACAAATCTATCCACTTTTAAAATGCGTTCCGCATAATTGGAGCTGATTTGATGTAAGACATATCCAATGGCTGTTAAAGTCAGAGGGCAGCATAAACTGAGCAATGCTCATTATTTTCTAATTTCACTTACTAAAGACAATTATCCCCATAATATGTCACTGGGGGGGAAACACCACCTGACATAAAGCCATGTACTCAGGGCTAATAAATGATGGCCAAATAAAGTTAATTGAAGAAAGCCAGAAACCACCCACACTGGTGTCTCCAGTCATCTGGATGACTGTGACCTTCACTGGCTTCCTGTTCATGATCAGTGAATACAATAACAGGACTTCAATTCCCCAATGCTCTTTACAACCCCTTGTTTGTAAAGGGGCATTTAAGACTCTGATCTTATGTGAAACTTAGTAAATGTAGAATGTAAATGTCTCAACACAATAACTGTGAAATTGCCAGGAAGGCTATGTTAACCATTGTGATATAAACGTGTCATCTGGTCTGTGAAACTAGTGTATGATGCCCCATGATCATACCAATGTACATAGCTATGATTTAATAAAAAAAAAAAAAAAGATGGAACATGTGTTGCTTTATATTCTCAGTAAGCAGTCAGTTGTCTTATAAAGACATTTTAAAATCTTTAAAATTATGTTTTATTTGCCTTATGATTTTTATAGCTTCTACCAATATATATTTTTTTGCATGGATTCACATTTACATTTGCTATCAATTTCTCTTCTGTCTGAAGAACTTTCTTTAACACATCTCATGGTGCAGGTCTGTTGTTAGTGAATTCTTTAGTTTTTGTCTGGAAGATTCCTCGTTCTGCCTTCCCTTTAGAAGGTATCTTCACTGGTGCAGAATTCAGATCGACAGGCTTCTTTTTTCCCTAGAAGTTTAAACATACTTTTCTTTTGGCTTGTATAATTTATGATCAAACTCTGTGGTTATTCAGATATATCTACCTCTGTTAGTAATATTTCTTTTTTCTCTACCTTCAGTATTTTCTTGTGGTCTTTCATTTTCAGAAATTTGACAGTGATATGATTTAACTGTATGGTACTTATTTTTTTTTTTCTTCTAAGGTTCTCTGAACTGCTTTGCTCTGGGCTTTATTTCAGATATGTCTTCTGTCTTTTTCTAGTTTTCTTTTCTTCTTGGTCTCCAAGTATACATACTAGATGACTTAATAGTGTTCCAGGTGTTTGGTATACTGTATTCTTATTTTTCTCTACTTTTTTTCCCCTTTGGGTTTTAATTTGAATAATTTTAATGACTATCTTGAAGTTTGTGGATTTTTTTCCTGCTGTCTCTAATCCGTTGATAAACTCGGCAAAGGATATTTTATCTCTTCCTTCATATTTGTCACACTAAGCATTTCCATTTAACATCTCTAGATAGTTGCTATTTCTCATTTGTAGTTTCCCCATCTGTGCATCCATGTTGTCCAACTTTTTCCACTAGATTCTTTTTTTTTTCTATTTCAGGTTATTGTGAGAGTACAAACAACCAGGTCACAATATTTGAATTTGTTAGGCCGAGTCCCTCTTGTAGTTGTGTTCCACACCTAAAACTTGGCCATACACCCTGACCTTGTGTCCTTTAAGTGGGAGCATACCAATCTCTGCCCCCTCACCTGCATCCCTCATTCTCTCTCTCCCAACATGAATAGAATTAAGTTTTTCTCCTATGTGGATGTGTGTTAGACCATCTACTGCTTTCCTAATAAAATTGAGTACAGTGGATATCTACTTCTCCATTCTTGAGATACTTTACTATGAAGAGTGTGTTTCAACTCAATCCAGGTTAATACAAAAGATGTAACGTCACTATCTTTTTATGGCTGAATGATGTTCAATGGTACACATATACCACAACTTGTTAATCCATTGCTGAGTTGATGGGCATTTAAGTTGTTTCCACATTTTCGTGATTGTAAATTGAGCTGTGATAAACAATCTAGTGCAGATATCTTTATGATAAAATGATTTTTTTTTTCTTCTGGGTATGTCTAGTAATGGGATTGAGGAGTCAATTGAAAGGTCTAATTTGAGTTCTTTGTGGATTCTCCATCCTTCTTTGAAAGAGGCTGTATAAGTTTGCAGTCCCATCAACAGCATAGAAGTGTCCCTCTTTTACACATCTACACCAGCATCTACAACGCTTGGATTTTGTGATGTGGGCTATTCTAACTGGGGTTAAGTGATATCTCAGAGGAGTTTTGATTTGAATTTCTTTGATGATTAGGTACAATGAGCATATCTTCATATGTTTGTTAGCCATTAGTCTGTCTTCCTCAGAGAAAGATGTGTTCGTGTCTCTTACCTACTGATGGATGGGATTCTTTGCTCATTTTTTGTTGTTTAATTTGAGTTCTCTATAGATCCTAGTTATCAACCCTTTGTCAAATTCATACCATGCAAATATCTTTTCTGATCCAGAAGTTGTTTCAGCTTTGATTTTTTTGTCCTTAGCTGTGCAGAAGATTTTCAGCTCAATTAAGTCTCATTTGTTTATTTTTGTTATTACAATTGCCATTGAAGTCTTCTTCATAAAATCTTTCCCCAGGCTGACATCCTCAAGAGTTTTCTCCACACTTTCTGCTAGGATTTTTATTGTTTCATGTTTTAGATTTAAATCTTTTATCCATCTTGAGTCAATTTTTGTAAGTGGCAATAGGTATGGGTTCAACTTCAGTCTTTTACATGTGGTTATCCAGTTCTCCCAGCACCATTTATTGAATAGGGATTATTTCCCTGGTGTATGCTTTGTTTAGTTTATCAAAGATCAGATGGCTATAAGAGCCTGGTATTATCTCTTGGTTTTCTATTTGGTTCTAAATGTCTATGACTCTATGCCCAATGCCATGCTGTTTTTATCATTGTAGACTTGTAATATTACCTGAAGTCTGGTAGGGTGATGCCTCTGGCATTGTTTTTATTACAAGGTTTTTATACAGGGTTTTTTTCTGGTTCTATAGAAAATGAAGAACTATTTTTTCCAGTTCTTCAAAGTATGATGTTGGTATTTTAATGGGGATTGCATTAAATCTGGGGATTGCATTAAATCTGTAGATTGCTTTGGGTAGTAAAGCATATTAACATTTTAGACATTTTAGCAAGACACTTTAACAAGATTGATTCTTCCCAGTTAAGAACACAACATGTTTTTCTATTTGTTAATGTCTTCTGCTATTTCTTAGAGTTTCATAATTGTCTTTGTAGAAGTCCTTCACCTGTTTTGTTAGGTATGTTCCTAGGTATTTCATTTTCTTTGAAGCTACTGTGAAGGGAATTATGTCTTTGATTAGCTTCTCAACTTGGCTGTTATTGGCATATACAAAGGCTACTGATTTGTGGACACTAAGACATTACTGTATTTCTTGATCACTTCCAGGACTATTGTGCTTAAGTCTCTGGGGGTTCTCTAAGTCCAAGACCGTATCATCAGCTAAGAGCGAGAATTTGACCTTCTCTGCCCCCATTTAGATGCCCTTTATATCCTTCTCTTGCCTGACTGCATTAGCTAGAACTTCCAGAACTATTTTGAATGGTCGTGGCGATAGAGGACATCCTTGTCTGGTTCCAGTCTAAGTGGAAAAGCTTTCAGTTTTATTCCATTCAGTATGATATTAGCTGTGGGTTTGTTGTAGATGGCTTTGATCAGATTCAGAAATGTGCCACCTATGCCTACACTCTTAAGTATTCTTGTTAGAAAAGGATGCTGAATTTTGTCAAATGCTTTTTCTGCATCTATTGAGAATGATACAGTCTTCATTTTTGCTTCTATAATATTTCTATGGTGAATTACATTTATGGATTTGCATATATTCAACCAGCCTTTTATGGATGAAGCCTACTTGATTATGATGTATAATTTTTTAAATCTATAGTTGTAATTTATTGGCTGAGATTTTATTGAGTATTTATGCATCAATATTTATTAGTGAAATTGGTCTATAGTTCTTTTTAATTTGATCCTTTCTTGCTTTTGGTATCAGAGTGATATTTGCTTCATAGAATATATTAGGGAAGGTTTCTTCCTTCTCAATGTTTTGGAATAGGTTCTGCAGTATAGGTACATGCTCATCTTTGAAGGTTTGATAGAATTCAGGCATAAAGCCATCTGGTCCAGACCTTTATTTTGTTGGAAACTATTTTATTATTTCTTCAATCTCAGTGCTTGGTATCAGTCTGTTCAAGAGATCTATTTCTTTCTGGGTAAGTATAGGGAAATGATATGATTCCAGGTATTGGTCCATTCCTTGCACATTGTCAAATTTTTGTGCATAGAATTTCTAGTAGTAGTAGTCAGAAATAATCTCTTGTATCTCTGTGATATCTGTTGTTATTTCCCCTTTTTTATTTCTCATTGAGGTTATTAGAGATTTTACTTTTTTGTTTCTAGTTAATCTGGCCCAAAGGTTTATTGATGTTATTTATCTTTTTGAAGAATAAACTTTTTGTTTCATTGATTTTCTGAATGATTCTTTTGTTTTTAATTTTACTTATTTCTGATTTAATTTTTGTTATTTCTTTTCTTCTGCTGGATTTGGGATAGATTGCTCTTCCTTTTCCACTTCTGTAAGATGATTCATTGGGTTGCTGATGTACTCTCCTGTTTTTCACATGTAGGCAACTAATGTGATAAATTTCCCTTTTAGGACTGCTTTTGCAGTATCCCACAGGTTTTGGTAACTTGTGGCTTCATTGTTATTATGGTTGAGGAATTTAAAAATTTTCCTCCTTTGTCTCTTCCTTGACTCAACTGTCATTCAGCATAAGGTTGTTTAATTTTCATACCATTGTATGGGGATGAAAATTTTTGTTGGAGTTGAGTTCTACCTTTATTACCTTGTGGTCTGATAAGATACAAGGTATAATTTCAGTTATTTTGATTTTGTCGATGTTGGATTTATGATGTAGGATATTATCTATTTTGGAGTATGTTCCATGGACTAATGAGAAGAATGTATATTCCTTAGCATTGAGATGATGTGCTCTGTATATCATCATTATTAAGCATTTGTTCTAGGGTTGCATTTAAGTGCCTTGTATCTTTGTTTAGTTTCTGTTTAGATGATCTGTCCAGTTCTGCCAGAGGGGTGTTAAAGTCCCTAGATATTATGCTGTTATAGTATATCATATTGCTCAAACCAAGCAAGGTCTATTTCATAAATCTGGGAGCATTTAAGTTGTTTGTATAAATATTTAGAATTGAAAGTACATATATATAAATGTAGTAAGTACAATTAACATGAGATTTACCCTCTTAACAAAATTTTAAGTGTAGAGTATTATTATTTATATGCAGAATGTTGTACAGCAGATCTCTAGAAATTATTTTGTTTCCACTAGTTACCTTATATATATATATTATATAATTTATTCCTTACAGCATAACTGTGAGACGAGTTCTATTGTGATCCTAATTTTACAGTTGTGCATTCCATTTTCTGTGGTGTTCATTCTGTGGTTTATTGTTACATTGTAGTTTGAAATTTGGTGTTCATATTATTCCCCTCTCCTAATTGCTTGCTTAGCTTTTAAAGTGTTAATATACTTTTGAATCTTGTTGAGATTTTAAATCAGATATTTTCTGAACACTTTTTATTTTTAGATGTAAAAATGTTTCAGAAAGCATCTTTATGCAATTCCTTTAGAGAAATATCTCATTTTCAGGATGCTTTTTTCTTGTGTTTTCTTCTCATCTTCACTGTAAAAATATCTCTTTAAAAACCTAGTATTGTGTCCTTTCAGTCCACAGCCATATTTTGTGTTTGGTCTGCAAAGTGTTTAAAATTATTTTTGAGCCAACATTTAAAATTAGGGCAGTTGGTAAAAATATGATTCTTTTACTTCTTTTAAACATTTTGAAGCTCTGGCCACACTGGTCTCACATTCTCATTTAGTAACAGCCTGCTGATACCAAATAGTGACCCATAACCACCTGAGTTCACAGGTCTCATCATGTCCTATCATCTTTTATACTTGACCCACATAATGTCTTTATGTCATCTGTCTGCTCACGTTGCCATTAGATTTTGTGACTCCTCTTTTACAGTAGGAATTGAGCTGGCTTCTTTCAGATAATTTTCAGGCTCCTCAACCAAATCTTCTCAGAGGTACTCCAGGTCTAACACACAGGAAGACAGGAACACAAAACAAAATACAGTCCAGTAGCCTCCCTGTAGGCTAATGGAGTTTTAGGTAGCTAGATCTGGAAGCTCGTCATAGGCAGCAGGTATGAATGGAACACCTGGGACAGAGGTTGTCTTTGTCCTGTCATCTCTGCTCTGACTTCCTCACCCATGAACTGATGGGTTAACTCCTCTTGCTGCTGAGACAGCAGGCGCACCATGTACTGCCAGTCCTCAGACATGCAAGTCCAAGCAGTAAAATGCCTCTCAGTACATTAGTCAGCCCTCACTTAGGTGATGTCTATAGGGGATCAGCAAGACTATCTAGTTTCCTTCCTCAGTAAACTAGTCTTTCTCATATGGAGAGGAAAGCTGGGACAGCTGTTGGACCTCCCAGGAGTCTTTTAGTCTAGTACCTGAATATAAGGCCTGGCATAGATTCCTCAGTGTCTGTGGCTTGTGGTAAGTACCTTCTCTAATTCCCAGTGTGGATTCAGGCTTTTTGTTTTTTGAATGCTTTATTGGACATTTCATGGGTTTTGAGGAAGGGGAGAGCTGTTTCCCCATGTTTTTAATGCCATTTTAACTGGGACCCCGTACTCTTCTTCACTCTTCTTTGCAATTCCAAAAAGCAAACAGCATCAGATGTAAATATCATTTTCTTTGGTTGATGGAAATGAGAACCTACAAGCTCTCTGTTACTGATGCATAAATTGAAAAGTTCACAGTCAGTAGTAGTCGGCATATATTTATTTGACAAGCAGTGACTCTACTAGGTACTACAGAGATATGAAAGGAGGCAAAGACACAGTTCTTTCTCAGGAGCTTGATATGCATCAAAGGAGATGATGTCCTGTGGATGATCAAAAAGCGGGAGATCAGTCAGAGGTGGGTGTTGAGCTTGGCCTGCAAACATTTTATCATTGAGTTGAAAACATGGCTGAGAGTGTGCAGTGAAGCATGTGAAACAGTTTTATCAGAGTTGAGAATGAATGACCATAGCAGGTGGAGGAACAGGTAAGGAAATTAATTCAGCAATGGTGAACGAGAGAGCAGGCTGTATATTTGGAGTAGATACGTCAAAATAATGGACAATTTTGAGTACAAGTCTTTTATTTTATATTTTATTTTATTTTTTTTATTGTTGGGGATTCATTAAGGGTACAATAAGCCAGGTTACGCTGATTGCATTTTTTAGGTAAAGGCCCTCTTGCAATTCTGTCTTGCCCCCAGAAGGTGTGGCATACAACAAGGCCCCACCCCCCCTTCTCTTTCTCTGCTCTTCCTTTCCCCACCCCTTCCTCCTTCTTTCTCTCTCTGCTCTCTCCTTCCCCCACTCTCACTGTGACTTTAATTGTCATTAATTGTTCTCATATCAAAGTAATTTTTATATACTGAATGAAGTCCAGCAATTTTTAAGGCACAGCTTTTATATTATCTTCCTGCTATTATATATAGCACAGCTGTAGAAGATCCACAAAATGCGATGAGGGAAAATGCTCTTATAAAAATTATCTCACTTCTTAGAACCTGGACAAATCCTGGACCAGGCCTTTTCTACTGTGAATGAATTCTAGAATAATTATTCTGGACTCAACT
>CAUYPK010058920.1:0-12228 GCA_963574355.1 Loris lydekkerianus | reverse complement strand
CCCCCGCCCCCCCCCCCCCCCGCCCCCCCCCGCCGCCCCCCCCGCCCGCCCCCCCCCCCCCCCCCCCCCCCGCCACTCAAAGATCTTTTAAAGATTTGAACAGTTGAAGACCTTTTTAACAGAAGCTTGTACTTTTCTGGCTAAGAGAGCATTCTAAAAAATTTAGTTGCCTTCTTATCTATGTGAATCTTCTCCATGTGCTATGAGCCATGCCCAAGGGTCTGTTTTGAGAAATGGTTCTCTTTCTCAAATTAATTTCCGACAGACTCCTTGAAGTTGCATTCAGGTTCTGTGGGAGAGCCACACCTTAGTCTTTTCTCCCTGAGCAATTTTGTGGAGCTGATGGGATTTACTGTATGCTACCTAAATCCTCAAATTGCAGTGTTACACAGGCCAAATGATTCAACACTGATCACCAAACCAAATTGTAATAATCCCCTTTCACGCAGATAAACAAGTTCTCAGGTTATCTTTCACCTGTGAGGATGAGAAGTTGCCCCAAATCCCTTAATTTCTGGCTTCTCTCTCTTCCTTTTCTTTCTTTCTTTCTTTCTTTTTTTTTCCTTTCTTTTTTTTTTTTTTTGAGACAGAGTCTCACTTTGTTGCCCTCAGTAGAGTGCTTTGGCGTCACAGCTCACAGCAACCTCCAGCTCTTGGGCTTAAGCGATTCTCTTGTCTCAGCCTCCCAAGTAGCTGGGACCACAGGCACCCACCACAATGCCCAGCTATTTGGGGGTTGTAGTGGTCATTTTTTGGCAGGCACAGGCTGGATTCAAACCCGCCAGCTCTGGTGTATGTGTCTGGTGCCCTAGAGGCTGAGCTACAAGTGCCAAGCTCTCTCTTCCCTATTATTCCTGCTAGCATAAGGGCTGATTCTCTGAATCTTTCCTAAGCTTGTCTCTCCTTTTTTCCCCAATCTTATCAAACGCATACATGTCCAACCATTCTGTTTTCTAACTCCTTTTCTAGAGCTACAAGTTTATTAAATGCACCATCCATCTTTTGAATAATCACAGGTCACAGTTTCTCCCAACATTTCATCATTGCTTGGCAAACGTCTCATCCTTCTAGCCTCTAATTACACTCTCCAGGCTTCCTTCCACCCAGTCCCTAACCTATCCCACCTATTTTAGGTTTTTTGTTATGGCAACATCTCATTTCTTTCCTGCTTTTTTGTGGGGAGAGAACAGAGTCTGACTCTATCACCCTGGGTAGAGTGCTGTGGCATCATAGCTCATAGTGATCTTCAACTCTTGGGCTCAAGTGATTCTCTTGCCTCACCTTCCCAAGTAGCTGTGACTACAGGCTCCCACCACAACCCCCAGCTAGTTTTTCTATTTTTAGTAGAGATGGGTTCTCGTTCTTGCTCAGGCTGGTCTCAAACTCCGGAGCTCAGGCAATCTACCTGCCTTGGCCTTTCAGAGTGGATTCATTTTGCCATCCCACTATGTGTGCATTGCCAGCTGGCCTGAGTGGCTGGGTGTATACCATGGGGATTGTAGTCAGCCATAGACCCACACTGATCAAGCAGCCACCATTTGAAACTTGCCAGATTGACTGACCTTGCCAGAGAGAAGAGAAAACATAGCAAGACACACACTGGCTCTTAAACTGTCCACCTGGAGGTGACACACATTACTTCTACTCACATTTTATTGGCCAGAGCTAGTCATATGGCCACACTTTCTTTAAAATGGATAGGGAATGCAACCTGACCGTGTGCCTGAAAGGACGGACAGCCAAAATATTTGTACAATATTAGAACATCTCAAATGGCTGCCACAGTCTATGGCATCCAAACTAACAACCGAATAGTAAATAAATGACTAATCAGACCAGAGTGTTCACAGCAGCACTGTTTATATTAGTCCCAAAATGGCGGAGAAGGGAGAGAGAAATGTCTATTGACAGTTGGATGGATAAATTGTGCTACAGTAATACAAGGGAAAACTGTAAGTCAATAAAAGAAATGAATTATAGCAGCATAAAAAAGAAGCCAGACAGGCTGGGTGAGGTGGCTTGTGCCTGTAATCCTAGTAGTCTGGGAGGTCCAGGTGGGTGGATCGTCTGAGCTCAGGAGTTTGAGACCAGCCTGAGCATGAGTGAGATCCTGTCACTACTAAAATAGAAAAACTAGCTGCGGATTGTGGTGAGCACCTATAGTCCCAGCTACTCAGGAGTTTAAGGCAGGAGGATCACTTGAGACCAAGAGTTTGAGATTGCTGTGAGCTATTATGACATGGCACTCTAACCCAGGGCGATGCAGTGAGGTCCTATCTCCAAGACAAAAAGGAAGTAAGACAAAATAATATGCATTTTATGATTCCATCTAAATGAAGTTGAAAAACAAGCAAAAATAAGATAGGCGTGACAGGAAAACTTGCTTAGGTGGTAAAACCCTCTAGAAAAGTAAGAATATAGTTATCACAACGTCAGGATTATGGTTTCCTTTGGAGTCAGAGCAAAGGCTGGAAGGAAAAGGCAAAGAGCTGATGATACTATTCTTTTTTTGAGACAGAGTCTCACTTTGTTGGCTTCCATAGAGTGCCATGGTGTCATACCTCAGAGCAACCTCCAACCCTTGGGCTCAAGCAATTGTCTTGTCTCAGCCTCCCCATAAGCTAGTACTACAGGCACCTGCCAGACCCAGCTATTTTTATTATTTATTTATTTTTTTGAGACAGAGCCTCAAGCTGTCACCCTGGGTAGAGTGCTGTGGCATTACAGCTCACAGGAACCTCCAACTCCTGGGCTTAAGCAATTCTCTTGCCTCAGCCTCCCAAGTAGCTGGGACAACAGGCACCTGCCACAACACCTGGCTATTTTTTGGTTGTAGTTGTCATTGTTGTTTGGCAGACCCAGGCTAGATTCAAACCTGCCAGCTCCAGTGTATGTGGCTGGCGCCTTACCTGCTTGAGCTACAGGTGCCAAGCCTCGACTATTTTTAGAGACAAGGTCTCGCTCTGGCTCAGGCTGGTCTCAAACCTGTGAGCTCAGGCAGTCCACCCACCTCAGCCTCCCAGAGTACTGGGATTACAGGTGAGCCACCGTGCCTGACCTGATGATGCTATTCTTGATGTCCTATGGTTTCACAAATATTCATTTTCTAATAATTAATGAAGTTTTAAAATACATTTTTCTGTGTGTTTTTTCTCAGAATAAACAAGCAAAAAGTAATAATATCAGAAATTGTAATATTGTTCTGAGGGATCAATAAGTGTGGAGGGTACTTAGTTTAGTGTTTAGTATGTGGTAGGCGCTCACCGTACATGCTGTTTTTATCTCTCTCCTTAGTATTAAGCTACTAACTTTATGAGGAAAGCGATGGTATCTGCTTTCGTTCAATAGCCAATAATCTATAGACTGAATCTCTTCTCTTGGATAGGCACACTTTGTGCGCAATCAGTAAAATGTTATATCCATCACTCTTTTTTCCATGTCTGGATTTGGACATTAAGAAGGCTGGGGTGGGTCAGGTGTAGTGATTATAAGCAGGTGCTGGGAGCCACCAAAGTGTAGGGGAGGGCAGGACCCTGGTCCCATAACGCCTGCACTGAAAGTCACCATTTGTCTTTGGCCTTCACAGGAATCCCCCTCCTGACCACTGGGCTTTAGTAAGCGGTCTCCCCACTTACGTTGCCCAAAATGGCCTGGTAAGTAATACGGCTTTGAAGGGGGGAATTTTGGGTCAGGTGGAGGAGGGAAAGATGATAAGGAGCCTGAGTCTCTTGTTTCTTAATTCTGTTGGCAGTTGGTACAAAGAAATGAGCAAATGTTTTTTTTCTTACAGTTTTTTGGCCGGGGCTGGGTTTGAACCCAACACCTCCGGTATATGGAGCTGGCACCCTACTCCTTGAGCAAATATTTGACATTTGAGGAAACATGAAACACAGAAAGAAATGGAATCCCTAGCTGGAAAGGTCTATAGTCTTACAGGCAGGCAGTCCCTGGGTTGTAAATGAGATAGGTTCTGTAGGTTTGTTGTTTTGAATTTGTACGTAAGTTGGAACAAGTACATTTATCAATCTGTAATAGCCTCAATTTGTAAGTGCAAGTCACACATTATTCATATGTTTGAAACCCTATAATAGCTTCTGTTCATTAGTGTGAGCTACCCATGTGTGTCAGGGACAAAGTCATGACCAGCTAGCCTACCAGGTTGCCGAGACTAAGTCCTAACCTCTCGTACCAGGGACTTAATTTCTGCTCCCAACCTCCCATTCCCAGGCCTCAACTGGGATGCTATAAAGCACAACTGACATGCTATGTCTCCCCCAGTGTTTCACCCACCCAGGTCAAGAGTGGAGTGAGGGTTTTCCTTGTGCCTGAGAGCAAGGTCATGTCTGTCAGCTGCCCACCACCCCTTATCTGAGCCTGGTCACCCTTTGGCCCTCCCCAGGCACTACATAATGCTATCCATGTAGCAAGGTGTTTATTTACTGAGGCACTGTGATGGGCTCTGGGGATACCAAGATAGATGAATCAGTTACAGTTTCTGTTCCAGAGCTCATAGTTAGATAAGGAGATGTCTTTACTAACAGAAACTTATGCTACAATGTGGTAAGGCCATGATAGAGAGGTACGTGGTGTATTCTGGGAATACAGAGCATGGGCACCCAAACCAGCCTTGATTTCCTAGAATGTGTTGGTTTGAGTTGAGTTTTAAAATAAATAGGTGTTAAGCAGGTGGGTGCAGAAAAGAAAATTCCAGGTAGAGGAAAAAACATGGGTAAACAACATAGAAATAGGGTCTCACTCTTGCTCAGGCTGGTCTCGAACTCCTGAGCTCAAGGGATCCACCTGTCTCAGCCTCTCAGAGTGCTAAGATTACAGGCATGAGCCACCATGCCCAGCCCCACTCATTTTTTCTATAATAAAGTCTTGTCCCCTAACCCTTTTTGAGATAGTCTCATTCTTTTGCCTAGGCTAGAGTGCCATGGGGTCAGCCTTGCTCACAGCAACCTCAGACTCCTAGGTTCAAGAGATCCTCCTGCCTCAGCCTCCCAAGTAAGTGGGACTACAGGTGCCCACCACAACATCCAACTAATTTTTCTATTTTTCTTTTTCTTTTTATTTTTTTTGAGACAGAGTCTCACTATGTGGCCCTTGATAGAGTGCTGTGGCATCACAGCTCACAGCAACCTCTAACTCTTGGATTTAAGCGATTCTCTTGCCTCAGCCGCCCGAGTAGCTAGGACTACAGGTGCCCACCACAACACCTGGCCATTTTTTTGTTGCAGTTGTCATTGTTGTTTAGCAGGCTCGGGCCCAGTTCGAACCCACCTACCTTGGTGTATGTGGCTGGCACCCTTACTCACTGAGCTACGGGTGCCATCCAATTTTTCTATTTTTAGTAGAGACAGGGTCTTGCTTTGCTCAAGGTGGTCTTAAACTCCTGAACTCAAGGGCTCCTCCTTCCTCAGCCTCCCAGGGTGCTAGGATTACAGGTGTGAGTCATCATGCTTGACCAATAAAGCCTTTTTTAAAGGATGAATACATTTATGTATTTAGTACTCACAACAGCTTTGACAGAGAAGAAATGGCAAGAAGGAGATGAGGGGCCTATACAGACAGGGTAAAACTGGCAGGGCTCTGTGATTGATTCTAAGCAGAGAAGGAGGAGAGGCGACGAAGCTAATTCCAGGTTTCTAGCTTAGATCAACAGTGCTGTCATCAGGGTTGGATATAAGATAGTGAAGTCAGTTTCAGACAAGGTGAAATGGAGACATTTTCAGGAGCAAATGTCCAGCATGTAGATGAATAGATAATGATGACCCTATGGGGAGAGACAAGGGATGGAGATGGATATTTGAAAGGTGTCAAGACCAGATGATCCTTGAAACTATGAATGTAAAGGAAGTTACCCAGGGCGAGTGAGATAGGTAGCAGGTCCAGGGTGCAATAGTGGATGTTGGATGTACACAGTGGATGGAAAAAGAGGAGCATATGAAGGAGAAACAAGGATAGGAGGAGAGAGCGGCCCCTGTGGCTCACAGGAGTAGGGCGTCGGCCTCATATGCCGCAGGTGGCAGGTTCAAACCCAGCCCCGGCCAAAAACTGCAAAAAAAAAATGGATAGGAGGAGGGTAGTGTCATAGAAACCAACCACGTAGAAAGTTCAACATGAGAGAGATGATCAAAGGCAGCAAAATGGACTGTGAGATAAGAATTGAAAACTTCCATTAGGTTTGGTGATTAAAAGGTCATGGGTGGCCCTGATAAGAGTAGATTTGGTGGCCAGGTGGAAACAGAGACAGCATGTGGCTCCCTGAGTAGCGGATGGGTAGTGAGGAGGTAAAGGATGCAAGAGAAAAGAGAAGAATGCCTGGATGGTTGCTATGGGGACCATGTTGAGTTAAGGAAGTGTTTCATTTTCAAGGATGGAAGCAATTCAGGCATGCTCACGTGCTGAGGGGAAAGAGCTCTCCGAGAGGTCAGAAATCAGGAGCGAACAGTGACAAGTGATGGAATTGGTCCAAGGAGAGGCCAGAAGGATGGTGCAGTGCATGGGGAGTCCTCAGACAGCAGCAGGGACAGCTCACCCTCTGACACCACAGTCCACTCCTGTGTAGACAGACAGGGTCACAGCAAGTCCGTGTGGTGTCTTTTTGAGAACTAGAAGAAGGCATCACTTCTCATGGATAACTAGGGAAAGGTCAGGGCACAGCTCTGTAAGCAGAGCAAAGCCTGGATTTTGGCTCCCAGATGCCTTTGTGCAACACACTGCCCAAGTCTGCACAGTGGGACCACAAGGCCCTGGGGGGCATCTTAAACGTGTCATTGGGTGGGCCTGGTGGCTCAGGCCTGGAATCCAGCACTTGGGAAGCTAAGGCAGGAGGATTGCTTGAGCTTAGGCGTTCAAGACAGACCAGCCTAAGCAAAATCAAGGCCCTGTCTCTACTAAAAATAGAAAAAGTAGCCAGATGTTGTGGGTGCCTGTGGTCCCAGCTACTCAAGAGGCTGAGGCAGGAGGATCATTTGAGGTTGCTGTGAGCTAGGCTGACACCACAGCACTCCAGGCTGAAGCTCTGTCTTTAAAATGTATACACACACACACAATGTCAACTATATATATATATATATATATATATATGTCATTGTCAACGACAAATCAACGAAAAATGTCATTGCCATCTGATCCCTCACATGGTAGGGTAGACTGGTTCCTTCCTTCCTTCCTTCCTTCCTTCCTTTCTTTCTTTCTTTCTTTCTTTCTTTCTTTCTTTCTTTCTTTCTTTCTTTCTTTTTTTTTTAGAGACAGGATCTCACTCTGTTCCCCAGGCTAGAGTGCAGTGTCACAATTATTTGCCCTCTGTAGCCTCAAAGTCTTAGGCTCAAGCAAACCTCCTGCCTCAAGTAGCCAGGATATGGACACATGCCATCACACCCAGCTAATCTTTAAAACTTTTTTGAAGAGATGAGATCTTACCATATCACCCAGGCTGGTCTCAAATGTCTGGCCCCAGGTGACCCTCCTCCTTGGCATCCTACAGTGCTAGGATCACACGCTTGGGCCGCTATTTCTGGCCTTTATTGCTTATTCTATTTGGGGGTTTATACCCTAGGAAAAACCTCTTCCTGCCAAAACAAACAAAGCAGAACCCAAACATAGCTGAGTCAAATATATTTAGCATCATTTGTATTAATTTTTTTAGAAACCTGGACACATCCCAAATGCTCAAGAAAAGAACAACAACAAAATGGGATACTATACAGCTACTAGCAATGACAAATGTAATCTTAACTTTTCCAAAGCTTAGAAATGATTCAGGAGTGAAGTAAATAACAAGAAATATTTTTTGAGCTGATTTTTCTGTCCAGTAGCCTCAGTTAATAATTCAATACCATCCTGAGTATGTTTACATGATGAAAAGAATGTGAATGCCTTGGGCCAGGACATGGTGTTTTTGAAAACAGCATTAGTGTTCCTTCAGGCCTAATCACGACTCTATTATTCCCCTTCACGGCTTTCAGATTTGCAACATCATGAATGCGTCTGCGGAGGACTTTTTTGAATTTCAAGTAAGTAATATTTTATTTGCTGTCTTAGTCATATGATATTTTTTCCTCCAAAAAAATCATTAGAATACATTAGAATCCACCTACTCTGTTGGGAAGCAATCTCAACAAAGGAAAACCAAGACAGGAGGAAAGCCATGTGCCAACCGAAGGAAGTTGGGAGGGAGTTCATTGGTAAATTCCAAGATCACATTCAGGTGGGCTTTTTTGTTTTTGTTTTTGAGACATAGTCTTGTTCCGTCATGCTGGCTGGAGTATAATGGCCTGGTCATAGCTCACTGCAGCCTCAAACTCTGGCCTCAAGCCACCCTCTTGCTTTGGCTTCTCAAAGTGCTGGGATTATAGGCATGAGCCACCACGGGCAGCACATTCCGTTTTAACATTCACACCATGTGCTTTCTGGTCTCAGGACCTTTTTGCCTCCCAAGATACACAATAAACAAAAGCTCTGAAATTTTATTATTATGTATTTTTGCTTGTTTGTTTTTGAGACAGAGTCTCACTATGTCACCCTCGATTGAGTGCTATGGTGTCACAGCTTACAGCAACCTCAAACTTTTAGGCTTAAGCAATTCTCTTGTCTCAGCCTCCCAAGTAGCTGGGACTATAGGCGTCTGCCACAACACCCGTTTTTTTGTTGTTGTTGCAGTTATCATTGTTGATTAGCTGGCTCCAGCCTGGTGCGAACCCACCAACTTCGGTGCATATGGCTTCAACCTTGGTGCATGTGGCTGGTGCCGTAAACACTGTGCTACAGGCGCTGAGCCTTTGTTTTGTTTTGTTTTTTGAGATGGAATTTCACTGTCACCCTGGGTAGAGTGCTGTGCTGTCCTCATAGCTCACTGCAACCTCAAACTCTTAGGCTCAGGTGATCCTCTTGCCTCAGCTTCTAAAGTAGCTGGGACTAAGATGTCTGCCACAATGCCTGGCTAATTTTTCTATTTTTAATAGAGATGAGATTTTACTCTTATTCAGTGTGATCTTGAACTCTTGAGCTCAGGCAAGCCACCTATATGGGCCTCTCAGAGTGCTAGGATTACAGGCGTGAGCCACTGTATCTGGCCTATTATCAGAATATTATCAGAATTCCCAGCTTTGCCAGGGAATTTTTCTCTTTGTTTTAGAGCTAGGGTCTTGCTGTGTTGCCTAGGCTGGAGTTCAGTGGCTATTCACAAGCATGAGCATAGCTCAGTACAGCCTTAATCTCTTGGACTTAAGCAATCCTCCTGCCTCAGCCTCCCCAGGAGCTGAAACTATAGGTATGAACCACCACAGTTGGCTCTGACCTCAAGACTTTTGCTTATGTTGTTCCTTTAACAGCCATCATTTCCTGCCTAAATTTTCCCTGCCCTTCAAAGACAACTTCACACGCTACCACTTCTATTAAGTTTTATTCTGTTTCCCTTGGCTGAATATCATTTCTTTTTGGAATTTTTATGGAAGATTGTTTAATATTTTCTTTGATTTTATTTGTCTATTATTATTATTATTTATTTTTGGTGGGGGATACAGGGTCTCATTCTATTCCCCTGTGTAGAGTGCTATGGCATCATAGCTCACAGAAACCTGAGACTCTTGGGATTGAGCAATCCTCTTGCCTCAGCCTCCCAAGTAGCTGGGACTTCTGGTGCTTGCCACAACACCTGGCTAGTTCTTCTGGTGCTTGCCACAACACCTGGCTAGTTTTTTTGTTTTAAATAGAGACAGGGTTTCACTCTTGATCAGGTTGGTCTCAAATTCCTGAGCTCAGGTGATCTACCTGACTCAGGCTCCTAGAGTGCTTAGATTACAGGCATGAGCCACTGTGCCTGGCTGCTGCTTCTGCTGCTTCCTCTTCCTCCTCCTCTTCCTCCTCCTCCTCTTATCATTATTATTATTACAAATGATTATGGAGAGCATCCTCTGGGTCAAGAACTAGCACAATACTACCCTGGCTACAATGATAGTCCAGGCAGGGGGATGGTCTTCTTCTCCATGGAGCTCATGAGAGTCTGAGGACAGAGACACACAGTGGTAGCAAAAGAGGGTCAGGGGGGTTGAGGAGGAACTCACTCCGAGGACCTGTCTTAACCTGGAAGGAGTCAAGAAACGTGTCCTTGAAGAAATTATGTTTGGGCAGTAAAGAGAGGGTGGAAAACACAGGAAAGGGAGGGCTAATTATTCTAGAAGGAACTGCAATAAGCCAACAAATCTGAATGAGAAACTCAGGAGGAGAGTAGCAAGAGAAGATGATAGAGAGGGAGAGATTCCAGATTGAGCAGGGCCTGGAGAGGTATACCAGCCAGTTTTTCTCTCTTATATGTAGGTCACTACTGAAGTTTTGAGGTAGATTGTGTTGTGGTCAATTATTTCACTTCCAAGATTCATAGTCGACAGCAAGTTTCGACTTGATTCACTCTTGCAAGTTTCAGCTTGCTCAGCTTATCAGTGTTGCTGGGAGGGCTTCATTTGTTTCTATCTATGTGGATTTTATGTTTCTCGATTTTTGTGTATCTCAAAACTTCAGTAAAGATCTATGGACTGTTACTTTTTTTTTGATACAGAGTCATACTGTGTTATCCTCGGTAGAGTGCCATGGCGTCACAACTCACAGCAACCTCCAACTCTTGGGCTTAAGCAATTCTCTTGCCTCAGCCTCCCGAGTAGCAGTGACTACAGGCGCCCACCACAGCGCTTGGCTACTTTGTTGTTGCAGTTGTCATTGTTGTTTGGTAGGCCCGAGCTGAGTTCGAACCCACCAGCCTTGGTGCATGTGGCTGGCTCTGTAACCAGCTATATGCTGGGGGTCGAGCCGATCTGTGGACTGTTTATTTCTCTTACTTCATCTTTTATTTTCCTAACTTCTGTTTTAAACTAATTTCTCTTAGTAAAACATTGGCTTCCTTTGTTCAATGTTGAGTCTTAATTTTTTTGGCATCTTTAGCTCTAGGTGCCCTGTCAATTTGGGGTGGTTTAGAAAAATATTAGTAATATTTTTAGAAAATATTTAGAAAAATAATAGTAAGGGGTGGTACCCATGCTCAGTGGGTAGGGCTCTGGCCACATCAGAGGCTGGCACATTTGTGCCAGAACTGGACCAGCTAAGGCAATAATGACAAATGCAACAACCACAACAAAAATAGCCTTGCATTGTGGTGGGCCCCCATAGTCCCAGCTACTTGGGACACTGAGGCAAGGGAATCACTTAAGCCCAAGAGTTTGAGGTTGCTGTGAGCTGGGATGGCACAGCACTCTACCAAGGGTGATATAGTGAGCCTATATCTCAAAAAGAAAAAAAAAAAAAAGAAGTAAGGCAGTGCCTATGGCTCAGTGGGTAGGGCGCTGGCCCCATATGCTGAGGGTGGCAGGTTCAAACCCAGCCCCCGTCAAACTGCAACAACAAAAAAAATAGTCAGGCATTGTGGCGGGCGCCTGTAATCCCAGCTGCTCGCGAGGCTGAGTAAAGAGAATCACCTAAGTCTAGGAGTTGGAGGTTGCTGCGAGCTGTGTGACGCCATGGCTCTCTACTGAGGGCAATAAAGTGAAACTATGTCTCTAAAAAAAAGAAAGAAAGAAAGAAAGAAAAATAAGTAAGAAAATAAAAATGACGCTTGTAGTTCAATGAGTAGGGTGCTGGCCACATACACCAAGGCAGTGGGGTTTGAGCCCAGCGTACCCCAGCTAAACAACAATGACAACTACACCAAAAAAACAGACAGGCATTGTGGCGGGTGCCCATAGTCCCAGCTACTTGGGAGGCTGAGGCAAGAGAATAGCTTAAGCCCAAGAGTTTGAGGTTGCTGTGAGCTGTCACGCCACAACACTGTACATAGTGAGACTCTGTCTCCCCAATCCCCTAAAAAAAATGAATGTTAGGAAGATCAACTACCTATATACTCGAGTATAAGCCGAGTTTTTGTGCCGGAAAAACCCGAACTCGGCTTATACTGGGGTCATACAGGTTATTTGAGTCCATGCGCGCGCACCTAATCAAATGCACGTAGTCTCCATCTGCGTGAGGGGGCGGTGCTTCAGCTCAGTCCACAAGTCGGGCTGAGCTGAAGAGGTAGGCGGCTGAACTGAACTGCATTCCACTGAACTATTTAACCCACAATATTTAATGGCACATTTAATTAAGTGAAAACCTCATTTAAGGCAGTAAAGTCTTGTAAATAAATGTTTATAAATCCTGAATCCTTATAATCAGGGGTTTTGGAGTATAAGGATTCAG
>CAUYPK010058919.1:0-25109 GCA_963574355.1 Loris lydekkerianus | reverse complement strand
TAAGACGTGGTGAAGGTTGTCAAAAATGTATCCAAGAGGTAACCCAAACTAGACAAAGTAGTTTGGGTTATAAGTCAAAACTGTGTTACTCGCTTACTCTTATTAGGAATGTACAGGAAAGCCTGAAGGAACTTGCATATGGAACACCCAATATCAGGGTGTTAGTAATAGAATAATATCAGTGCTAATAAGTGTGCCCCTTAGTGGGCCTGCTGTTTCCTACAATCCTTCAGAATCCCCAGAGCAGACTGAATTTGCTATGTGGTATACTGATATCCCCAGAAATACAATAACGTGAGTTATAACAGAAGGAATACCTAAATAAGTAATTGAAGATATGACTAAAAGGATAACTAAAATAGCTCACATACCTATACAAGTGTGGAATGAATTTAACTTAGATTCTTTATTCAGTGGATGTTTTTCTAAACTAGGAGGATTTAAAACTATGATTAGAGGTTTTCTTTTTATCATTGGAGGACATTTGTTTTTGCTTTGCTTATTACCTATCTTTGTTCAGCTTCTTAAAGGTATAGTCTCTGCAATTGTGATAAAAGAGAACTCCAGCAAAGTGTTGATGGCTCAACAATATTATCCAGTAGCTATGGATATGATAATGAATGAGATGAGGCTCATTCATGATTGATGGGGTCTGCAAGGTGTCAGGGTCCCGCCCTGGGAGCAGGGTCTGCTAAGACCTGTGGAAACTAGCAGTGGTCAACTGAAGAATTATAAAGTTAGAAACACTGGTAAAGAAAGAGACATGAGGCGTAGAGTAGTATTAAAAGTGGGACTTCAGAGGTCCATTGACCATTTCTGGGCTTCTGGCAATGGCCCGGAGTGTTTGCTCCATTCTGATTTTATTGAACTCTATTTGCCCAGAGGGTACCATGAGGGCAAGAACAAAGATGTCTGCAGTTTCTGAGTGAGCATGTCAGCTCGTATTATTATTATTAACCTTAAGGGTAGCCTTCAGAAATCTGAAATCTGAGCCTTGTATTGGGAGAGTCTCCTGCTTCCAATCACACACACAGACTTCTAAGGAGCTGTTAGACTCCGCTAGCTCTCTGTGGAGTAAAATGCCACAGGCGTTAATCTTCTCTGAGGAACCGGTGGGAGGGACGCATTTTCCTCCCATCACCACCATAGAGGACCTTCAACTGCGATGAGGGATGTAAGCTCTTCCACCCAGGTCTCAGAGCTCAAGATACTCCCTTGATCTCTGCCCCAGGCAAATGCAAATCTCCACAATGGGTATCTGCTTTGCCTGTTTAATGGGCAGGAAACGCCCTAGAAGATGTGTCTTTTCCTAGGACTTGCTGCAATCTCTTCTATGGCCATTATTTTCCTGAGAGTGCTCACAGACCCAGCAGGATGTTTATAAACTGTATCTGCAACAGGCTAGAATTTCAGAAAAGGCAGGAAGCTTGCTGGCAATGGCTTAAATGTAAACTAGCTGACTTTACTTTTTAATTATGTTCTTTTTCTGAGGGTGCTTTCCTTTGCTAAGAATGGGGTCTTTGGTCCCTATTCTCCCAGCACAAAGGGAGGTGGGGAATGAGGAAGGAGAAATAAATCTTATACTTCATTGTTATTTTTTTGGTCGGGGCTGGGTTTTGAACCCACCACCTCCAGCATATGAGGGTGGCGCACTACTCCTTTGAGCCAGAGGCACCGCCCCAATCTTATACTTCTTAATGATCCTGAGAAAGCAGCAGGCAGCTGCAGAAGAACTCCTCCTCTAAAGATAAAAACAAACTTTACACTGAGCTGAAATAACCTTGAAAAGCAAAAGACAAAAAGGACTCTGTAACTAATAACAATACCCTGGTTTCTAACTTCTGTAGCTATAACTATGTAGCTGATATTGAACTGAAGGAAAAAAAAAAAAGATATAAAAGAGCCCGAAGACTGTTTCTTGGAACTCAGCAGATCACATCTTGGGGCACCTGAATTTTCACTGGCAATTAAAGGTTCCTGCCTCTATATTGTTGGTGTGTCTGTTTTAATTCACCTTTTTCCTGCAACACAGAAAGAAAACCACAGGGGAGAGTGGAGAAGTTTAGGTAAGCTTTATTGAAAGGGACAATGACCCATCAGGGCAATGCAAAGATGCTGTCTGCACCTGGGGGAAGTTAGAGATTTCTTTTATATGGGAACATGGTGGGCAGGCAAATTCTACAGCCTGCCTGGAAAGTTAGGGTCTCTTGCTGGGAACTTGAGGGGGTGGGAGGGGGAATGACCAGATCTTGTGTCTTTGTTTTAGGAGGAGAGTAGGTGGAGTAAGAGCAGAAAGGGCTTGTGTGTGCCTGTGTTAGGCCTCCCAACAGTTACCATCCCTCTACAGCTGAACTACAAACTAAATCCTGCCTTTAATTAGCTGCCAAGGTGCACAGTTAAGCAGAAGTTTTTGTGAATTGAAAAGCTTAAGCTGTCCACTGAAAGAACTCCCTCTTGACCAAAGGACTCCCTTCTCCCCCCCAAAAAAAATCCTCTTACAAGCTGAGTTGCAGCTATATGGAAAAGGGAGGTCAGATGCCTAATTATGCCCTGTTCCTTTTGGAGTTATCATTTGTTAACAAGTAGATACAAAATCATTAACAGGTTTAGGTCATCCATTAATAGATACCATGAGTCTTGGTCTACGTCCAGTACACACCGAGGAGCTTGTCTCTGATTATCAGACTTCCCTATCTTAAAACAATTCAAGTCAAAATACAAAGCTTAATTTCCTCAACAAACTACAAATCAAGGGATCTTTAAACTGACCTCCAAGCTCTCACTTGGACATATCCTGCCTTTTCTGGCCAGGCCAAGGTATGACTTTACCTGTAATTCTTGTCGCCCTAAAATGTATAAAATCAAACTAATTAATCCAACTGCGGGAGGATGGGGGTGCTCAAGCTTTCTTGGGCGTGGCTCTCCGGGTTATGACTGCACATATTTGGCTCAGAATAAACTCCTTTGAATTATTTTACAGAGTTTGGGCTCGTTTCCCGTGACACCACTCCCCCCCCCCCCTTTTAGGCCCGTGGTTGGGCTTAAACCTGCCACCGAGGCAGGTGCCCTACTCCTTTGGGCCACAGGCGCCGCCCCCTGCCCCCTGCTTTTTTAAACAGAGTCTCACTTTATCGCTCTCAATAGAGAGCTGTGACATCACAGCTCACAGCAACCTCCAACTCCTGGGCTTAGGAGATTTTCTTGCCTCAGCCTCCCGAGCAGCTGGGACCACAGGTGCCTGCCACAACGCCCAGCTATTTTTTTGGTGCAGTTTGCCAGGGGCTGGGTTTGAACCTGCCACCTTCAGGCATATGGGGCTGGCGCCCTACCCACTGCGCCACAGGCTCCGACATCCTACCCTGTTACACTTTTAACCTAAAGGATTTCACCACAGCGTCACAAGCGAATGGAGCTGATCATGTTAAATCTTCCTTCCACTGCTACAGACGTAGACCTCAGGATAAGCTATTTTTTCAAACTAGCGTGAAGAGGTCAACTTTAACACCCAAGTAACATTAAGAGCACGGTCCTAAGAGCCCCCAGGACGCCTGGTGAGACTAGGCCCGGCGGGGACGGGAGTTTGCGCATGCGTACAGTGTACGTGAGTGCGCGTGCGCGGCCGCCATGTCAGGCGCCCCCAACTGTGTTCCCACCAAGGCCGGCTGTAAAGGAGCGCCGGAATGTCGTAAAAGGGACGCAAGTAGCAGCGCTCGGGCAGACGTCTGTGAAACCATTTTGGACTCCGTCTTCTCTGCGAAAAGTTCTAGGAACCTGTTGCTGGTTTTATCTCTAGTGCCAGGCCAGGCTACCGCAGAGCTCAGCCCCACGCCAGCAGGCACTGCTGGTCGTCACCCCGACGCGGGCCGAGGTCGTGAAGGGCGGCGTTATGCGGCCCGTGGAGGCAGAGGAGGCGCGGGAGCCGGAGGACGACCTGGGCGGTCTCCTGAGACCCACGGTGCGCGCGAGCCGCGAAGAGTTCGCCTCCCTGGAGCGCGAGCACGTGCGGGCGCGCTGCAGGGCCCGCAGGAAGCTGAGGGAGATCGAGAGCCTGCTGGACGAGATCAGGAGCGAGCTGGAGGCCTCGGAGGAGAGCGCCCGGGATCCCGCGCTCAGTGAGCGCGCGGAGGCGGAGGAGAGAGTGGTGAAGCTGTGCGCCAAGGTGGAGAGAAAGGCCGTGGAGGCGGCGCGCATGGGCAAGAGGATCGTGGAGCTCCACCAGCAGATAGACGGCGGCGAGGGTCACTGAGCAGCTCCGGAATTTGCGGGTGGGAGGTGGCTGAGAGCAGTTAGTAAAGTTCGGGATGGAGGACGTCAGCGCTGGGCAGAAGGGAACACAGAACCCTGCGTAGCTGTTGGCATAGATAATTTCACTCTTCCTACATTGCTGATTAGAAGAAAATAATTCGATATGTTGTTGTGTCAAGACCACGCATAACAAAGTATTGTCAGAATGTAGACCTGCTCAGTCACTAAGGAGAGGGATAAAGTCTAAAACATAAGTACATGCTACAAATGCGTGATTGTTAATGAGAAGGGAGTATTTCAGATGACCTTACTGCAGGTGATATAATTGTGCACGGGTGGGTGAGACTGTTAGACTCAGAATTTATGTTGTGGTGATTGAACTTCCCTCACATTTCCTTCAGGTTGCTGACAGACTGTTCAGCTAATGAGGAGGCCTGGCTGCTTGGAAAGGCTGAAACCAAGGGAGTCTTTTGTTTCCCCTATTTTACTATATGTATTTTCACAGTAAGCACTAAATTTTCTGTACCATCCTGGTGGTTGATATCAAACTTAGATTGTCATTTGTGTTGATTAATAGATGCATTCACTTTGGAAAGGACATGTTTTAATTAAATACCATGAAAAATATGACTGTTAGGTGGTCATATTTGTTACTGTGATATTGTAGTTTTAAAGTTTGGGAATATATTCTTGTGCTTTGCTATTTTTTTTTATGCTTCCTGGAATTTGGGACTCATGAAACACTTGAGGTTAGAGTCCTGCGAAGGAGAAGACTTTACTAGGCTGCAGCTGCCAAACGAAGAACCCAAGCATCAGTCAAATTGTGGATATAACTACTTTGAACAAGATTGAGAAAGCCCAGAGGACAGTTGGTCATGGAGAGTGGTGGTGTATAGATTTTGGGACCTCTGCAATCTAGATCAAAGGAGAGCTTTTTTTTTTTTTTAATGCAGTTTTTTCTCCTCAAAATGTAACTCTGTCATGTTAACTGTAACCATCTGGTGAGCCACCTAGACTTGGAATGAGTTCTAGGCATACTTGCTGACTTTGGGGCAAACTTTGTTGTAATACAGGCTCTGCCACAGACGCATGTGACCACTTCAGGGGCTGGGAGGGGCTGGGGAATATCATGGGGTCACCAAACAGATAGGTGCCATCTTCCAGACTTAGACAATATCAAGCCTATGTCTTCAGAGCCCAGATCTCACAGGAATTGAGATCAGAGGTCTAACATGTTATTAAAAAGTTCATTTGCTTGTAAAAATAAATGCAGAAAACCAGTCTTTATTATAGAGTATTTGTGCAAATGACCGAAGCTATTGATTTGGCCAAGAAAAGATGAGGTAAATAAACTTTTTCAGAATGAAAGTTTCTTCCTGATTGTGGTCATTGTGAAATAGAGGTGAATTGCTTCTGACTTAAAAGGTATTCAAAGCCTGTAGCCAGGAAGAAGGTTTGATCTGACGGGGTGAGGAAAAAAGCAGATTTTGGAGCAGGAAGGGGCATCATGAGGCATATGGTTTGGCCCCGGCTTTCAGAGAACTGACATTCATTCAGTCACTTAGCGTTCCTGGTGACCACAGAGCTTTAGACTATGCTAGGCACTAGGAGTTTCTCAGAGGATCCTGTGAGTTCAGACAGGTCTATAAATATATAATTACCATGCGATACTCCCCCCCCCCCCCCCAAACACAGTGCTGGTCTTTGATTCGACATGTAAGCTTAGCTACAGATGCTGAGGCTGCATCCTTGGACAAAGTGCTTGCACATTGGGTCTGATATTCATAGGATGCTTAGAACAGTGTCTGGCCATAGTTAAGTGCTACATAAGTATTGGTTGGGTTAAGTAAATCATTCTCCAATGAGGAAGCAGAAAAAATTATATATTTATATACATCAATCAGATAGTGGTAAATTGGGTGGAGAAAAAGCACTGGGGACAGAATGTGGGGGGCAGGACTTATTTTTTTTGAAATGGAATCTCACTATGTCGCCATGGGTAGAGTGCCCTGGTGTCACAGCTCATAGCAACCTCAAACTCTTGGGCTTAAGCCATTCTCTTGCCTCAGCCTCCCTAGTAGCTGGGACTACAGGCACCCGCCACAACTTCTGGATATTTTTTGGTTGTAGTTGTCATTGTTGCTTGGCAGGCCTGGTTTGGGCTCAAACCTGCCAGCTTTGGTGTATGTGGCCAGCGCCCTACTCACTCAGCTATGGGCGCCAAGCCAGGACTTGATGTTTTATTTGAATGGTTGGGTGACCATTTGACATGTTGTGGATGAAGACCAGTGTATGGAATGAACTCGGGCATCTAGGGAAAGGGTCTTCGAGCCAGATGCAACAACCAGGGCAAAGAGGTAGCAGGGTAGCAGGAGGCCCAAGTATAAGAAGGTCAAATGGAATAGTTACTGGGACTACAGTGATGTGGGTAGAGAGTTTCCAGGAGCAGAGTGACAGGAGCAGATCATCTGGGAAGAGGCAGAAGTCATTGCTGCACTGAGACCTGACAGTGACTGTGACCACAAAGCAAGGACAAAAGTGGGAAACAATTATGGTGGTGGTGTGAACTGGGATGGGAAGATGCCACCGGCCTCTGTGGCTCTCCACATGAGCACCCTTTTAGGGAGGCTGTACCATTTGTAAAGCCAACGGGGCCACTTCTGAAAGGGAAAGATGGCCCTATTATAAATTAGTATGGGACTGCACATGTAAACTAGGACTATCCAGCCAGGAACAAAAAAGACTGAGATGTTTTTATAATAAAATGAATTCGCCTCTATTACCCAGCTATAGAACCTCCTTTGATGGGTTCAGTCAGTTGTGAACAGTTCAGTCAGTCAGGTTTATCCCCTAAATGTTCCCCTCAAGCTGGCTGTGGCCATGCTACTTGAAACCTGAGGGCAGGATGTATTGAGAGCTTTGCAAATGGCAAATTGAAATGATGTTGCTGGTTGCCATGGTAGGAGAGTCAGGGAGTGAGCAGGAGTTGGCTTGCTGATATAACAGATTTCAAAGGCAGCCCCTCCCACCAAAAATACCTACTGTGAATAAAGGTGTCTGAAATCCTGCTGCTGAGAAAGAAACACACACACACACACACACACACACACACACACACACATACATAATGTTTTTTATGCTCATGGCTGGGAATAATCAACATTGTTAAAATGTCCATACTACCCAAAGCAATATACAAATTTAATGCAATCCCTATTAAAGCACCAATGTTGTGCTTTAATGATCTGGGAAAAATAGTACTTTATTTTATATGGAATCAGAAAAAAACTCGAATAGCCAGGATGTTACTCAGAAATAAAAACAAATCAGGAGGAATCACACTACCAGACCTCAGACTATACTATAAATTGATAGTGATCAAAACAGCATGATACTGGCACAAAAATAGAGAGGTAGATGTATGGAACAGAATAGAGAACCAAGAGATGAACCCAGCCACTTATCATCATTTGATCTTTGATAAGCCTATCAAAAATATAAATTGGGGAAAAGATTCCCTGTTTAACAGATGGTGCTGGGTGAATTGGCTGGCAACTTGTAGAAGACTGAAACTGGACCCACACCTTTCACCTTTAGCAAATATTTTTATTTATTTATTCACTTAATAAATAAATAAACTCACTTTGTTGCTCTCTGTAAAGTGCTATGACATCATAGCTCATAGCAACCTTAAACTCTTAGGGTAAAGGGATCCTCCAGTCTCAGGCCTCTCAAGTAGCTGGGACTACAGGTGCCCCACCACAATGCCAAGCTATTTTTAGAGACAGGGTCTCACTCTTGCTTAGGCTGCTCTCAAGCTCCTGAGCTCAGGCAATCTGCCCAGCTCTGTTAGGATTACCAGCATGAGCCACTGCGCCAGATCAAATTAACATTTAATGAATTAATTGATGGCTTACTTCTTCACTAGGGGGTCACTATATGTCTTCCACTGAATGTTCCAGTGGAAACATAATGCTGAGTACAGAGTGCAAAGGTCTCACAAGCACACACTTCCTATGCCCAGATATGTTGCTTTGGCTCAGCAGTCCCTGGGACTTGGTTTCCTGTGTAGATTGCAGGAGCCCCACAGGCCGATATGGAATATGGAAGGCCTTGGAGCTTCCTCGGGGTGAAAGGATGGAAAAGACAGAACAGATCTTCCACGTGGTGAGCCTCAGGCAGCAGGAGCCACAGCTGGCTGCCTGGGGCATGACTGCACCCAGAGGTCTCTGCCTAGGAGAGAGCAAGTGAAAGGCACTTATCCTCTCAGACTGCAGTCTGCTGAACAGGGATGTTCACAAGTTCAGAGGCATCCTGATTAGTTGATTGCTGTGCCCTTGAGGCAGACCGGCCCATCAGCTGCCCAGTCTCCATTTCCCATCTGCCCAGGGGAGATAAGAAGCCCTGCTGGCGCTGCGTCCTGTGTGCAGTAAATGTGGTGGTGTGTGTTTTCTGGGGCACCTGTGCTGGCCCCCAGCACCAGCCTGGAAAATGAAATTCTTCCATTCAGGGTCCCAGGGGGTAGAAAGTAAGAGAATGTAACAATAAGGGAGGGAGGGGTGGAGGAAAGATGGATTGCCATTCTTTAAATAAAATCAGGGAGCGAGGTGTGAGAAAAATAGAGAAATGCAGAGAGTATGAGGGAGAGAGAGGAATAGCTACGGGCGCTTGGAATAGTGCTGAAAGATTCTCATAAGTAAAAGCTTCTTTTAAAATATTGGAGTTCCTCCATATGGGAAGCTTGGGGAGAGAAGAGAAAAAATTAAATTAAAGCATTTGAAAGTATATTATAGCTTTATCTCTTTGGCTCTGTGATTTCAGAAATAATATAATCCTATGGAACACAGGCTGCCAGAGGATCTTGTATAGTGGCGCCCGACAGAACGGGACTGAATGATGTCAAAAACGCTTATATAACAGTTTTGTTTTATTCATTTGCATAAATCACATTTACCGTAGGTGTTTTATTCAAAATAAAGTTTGGGAAAAATAAATTGAACAGATGAACCTAGGCAAACCTGGTGATTTTTTCATGAGTAGTGTTTGATGATAAAGGCATAAAACATAATGTGGAATCATTTCACCAAGGCACAATATGGATCACCCATATGGAGCAGAAGTCGATAATACTGCAAAGAAGCAAAAATAAACAGAACAGATGTACTTGTAAAATCAAGTCTGCACCCACCCCTGAGTACCTGCCTTGTACTGGAGAAGTTTCTACAAAAACTCAAAACCGGCTTCAAGTCCCCTTCCCACAGAGACTCTTGGGAAGCCAGAGATGAAATCAAACTGAAATAGGGGAAGGTTTTCTAGAGAAACCTGGGGGTGGGGGTGAGCCAGCACGTGCTGGGCTGGCACAATACGGCCCACAGGTGACAGAACCAGGGTATTGGTGGCAGAGGCTCAGGGTCCAACCCTGGGTGCTCTTATGCTGGGTGAGCACTGGGGATCCATGGGCTCGAAGCCTTGGTTCATCGGAAGTGAAGAGCCAGAGCTGTCACCTCCTTCCTGGGGACATCATAAGGCTTACCCAAGAAAATACAAAAGAGAAAAGAAAACGAAGCAAAACAGAAAGTGCCAGAGAGGCAGAGTTCTGTCTAACGTGATTTGGTTCAGGGCCCTTTCCTCGGAAAAGAACGTGCCAGAGGCCATGTGAAATAAAGATCCTCACTTTCCCAGGGAGTGAAGGCCTCTGGAAGCCCTGGTTTATCTTTTAATGAAGATTCCATATGGAATCAGAGTATGCCCGGGAGCATGGCAGCCTTAGATTCTCTACTGACGATACTGATAACACGCACATGCACTTCATAATTCCCAGGGTGATTTCTCACATACGATTCCTTCTGACCCAACCCAAGGCTGTGGGATGGGCAAGAGAGAACAATCCGGCACTGCACAGATGAGCAGACTGTCGCTCATCCTGGGACTCGGGACAGCCAGGACTGGCACCCACGTGTTTCCCGACGCCATGCCACTTGTCACTCACACATTCACAGACGCTCTCATCGTTGGGAGAGGATTTTATATCTCATCAGCCATAAAATATTGAGCCTGTGTCTGAAGGCTTGGCTGTCTTATGAGCACCCGAGGCTCCAGTAGTTGGTATTTAGCGGAGAGTATATGCAATCACATTTGTCATGTGTAAAGTGGAGAGAGCACTGCAAACTGTAAAGTGCTAATATGCATAGACAGTCTTATCTTTTCATCACCACTTTCCAATCTGACAGCAGAGGAATATCTCCTGCTAGCAGGGAAGCCTCAGACCCTCCCCCTGTGGTTTTGGGACCATCACGTCCCACCCTCTGCTCTCCAGAGACCTCCTTTTCGTCTTACTGCTCATCTGGGAGATGTGCACCACACGGCTGCATTTGGAAAGCCTTCGATCTGATCAAGTGACCTGAGTGCTGTGAAGACCCTTTGCATATTTTACAAATGGTGTTTGATCTGATCAAGTGACCTGAGTGCTGTGAAGACCCTTTGCATATCTTACAAATGCTGTTTGGAAATTCTTTTTCCCATAAAGAATCCATGGGATTCTTATTTCAGAGAGAAGGAGGCAGATGTGATTTCAGCAGCCCAGACACGCAATTTAAGGGAGCTGGGTCCAAGGGAAAAATGGAACACAGCGGGAAATTCTCTTCTTTGCCCATAGTAAGAGTGTCCACGTGGTCAGCAGCTGGACTGCACCATGCGTGGCCACCAATGTCATCCACTAGCACCCATCTGCTGGGTTCCCAAAGCAGCCAGGAAAAAATAGCGTCCCACGTCCCACACACTCCAGCTGTCCTCAGCATCCAGTGCTCAGTAAATTTTTTTTTCTAAAAATAAAATGAAATCAAATCATCACTTTTCCAATCAAGAGAGCACTTGTTTAAGGAACAATTATGTGAGACATTGTTCTAAATCTACCTGCAGGTTTCTGAAAGCAAGTGGGGAAATCATCCTTTGCTCAAGGATGGACAGCAAAGGCCACTGCTGCTGGGGACATCTGCTCCCAAATGCTCGTCTAGAAGAAGATATCTGACAGCTGAGCTCCATGGGGCCTCACTGCTTATGGAGCACTGTCAGCCCCTGGGCATCAGTACATCATGGGTCACATTCTGGGCTCATTTATTTCTAATCAGATCCCCCAAACATCCCTCTGTAGAATGTGGACATATGTCAACTTCAAAAATAGAACTGGCAGATATTTGCAGACACGCAGCTTTTGGGCATGCCAGCATTATCGTCAGTCAGATTCAATTTTAGAGGAAACACAAATCAAGCAAACACTTTCCCTTGGACTTCAAGTTCTAGAGCATAAATTCCAAACAAGTGTCTGATCATGGAAAGAGGCAGAGGAAGTCTGATCGCCTCTCCTGGCCAGGAGAGCTGCCCGCCTCAGGCCCTGTCACCCAGGGGCACTGCATGGCGGCTGGTGCCCCAGGTTCAGCCTGTCGTGGACTGACTCCCCAGGTGCATGCCAAACAGACTCCTGGTCATTATTCAGTCCTGCCAGTTAATACCTGCTTTAAAGTTAGCAGCAGTTCAGAAACTCTGGGCCTGGAAATTGCTTGATTTCATTGTAGTTATATTAAAAAGCATTCATCTCCTGTACCAGAGCACCTATTTTTTATTTATTTGAGGAGTTCTTATATGGTATTTATTATGTACTAGCCATTCTTCAAAATGATGTGTGTGGATGAGCTCATTGAGTCTCCCTACCATCTTATTAAGTGAGTGATACTGGCTGTGGCCATTCACAGACGTGCTAAGTAAGGTTAGCAGAAAGAAAACACGTTGCCCAGAGTGAGCAGGGCACAGGTGGCTGAGTCAGCATCAGACCCAAGCAGCCTGGCCCCAGTGCTCATCACACTCTTCTCTGCTGCCCTGCGGGCATCTTGAGGGCAGGAGATCATGCCACTTCTTTTCATTTACCCATCAATAAATTATTGTTGAACAAAATATGGGTTACAGGATAAACAATGCAGGTATGTGAGAATAAGTGGGTTATGATGAAAGTTTTGAGAGACACAAAAATCAAAAATCATGAAATCTGTAGGGAAGGGAACAGATGAAGCCTTCCCAGCAACACCAACAAGCTGAACAAGTTGAACCACACAGTGAATCGGAAAGGGCGCTCTCAACTGTGTTTCTTGGAAGTGAAATAATGGACTGTAACACAGTCTGTCTCAACACTTTTCATAGCAACTCACTTCTAAACATGTAGATTTGCACAGAGGTCCCCAAGAGTGCAGTTCCAGAAAGGACACTTTACACAGATCCGTAATTTAGGAAAGAAAGATGTGGCCTGGAAACACAGCGAGATAAATCAGGCGGATGTCATCAAACCCATTTTACAAATGAACAAATTGAGTGCTGTGGATTAGATATAAAAAAAATCCGATAACAAAATGATGGTGCACAGCTGCCGTTTGCTGCAGGGTACAGAGTGTTCCTGAAGGACTCCTGGTGGTCAGCTGTACATGGTCAGTACCAGGCTTAACCTTCCCTCTCTTCACCAGAGCTGAGTCAACTCTGAAAAGTTCAGAGTTGAAAATTTCACATGTAGTTCCTTGGTTAAAAAAAAAAAAAATACACGATTGTGAAAAAAGTAAAAATCTCACATGTAATTCCTTGGTTTAAAAGAAAATGGATGATTGCCAAAGTAACGAAGATTTGATTCACTTCTGGAGAACGAAGCAGGTTTAAGAATCTCTGCCCAAAGAATTTCCGTGAGTGGAAACCTTAAAAGAATGTGTGGTAACCTGACGATGTAGAAAGAGGAGGCTGCTGCCCTGTCTTATCCTAGATAAGGAACAGAGAACTGTACTTAGTCACTGCGACAGACAAAGGCTTGCTCTGGAAAGCCCCAGACACTCAGGCCAGCAAGAGCCCCCACTGAAGAGCAGGCTCCTCTGAGGGGCAGGAAGTCAAGGCGGCAGGGCCCAGAGAGAGAAGACGTCTCCATGGCGATTCTGCACCCAGGACGGGTGCATGGCAGCTTCTGGCAGGTCCTACACAGCAAGGAGTTTTGTGTTGAGTCTCTGCTTTTAAGAGAAAAAGGCAGCACCTCTTCACTCCACCTAAACTCCCCCTGTGCTTCCCTACAGCTGAGAAGTAAAATAAAACATGCACTGCACACACAGGCCTCCACTCACAGAGCCACAGGCCTCCCCATTCTGATTTTGAATGATTCAGTGTTCTCCATGGCCTACAGTGAGGACAAATTAAAACTTTGACAGAAGCTAAAAATTATCATCTTGCAAACTGACTTAACTGGAAAAGCCAGAGCCTATCTGGATTTAACACCTCAAAAAACAATTAGAATTTTATTAACAAAATAGGGATTGTACCATTTTCTTATAGCTGTTAAGAGACATCATTTAAATCAAATATGACAAAATTTTGATAGCACATTATAAGCTATGAAGTATTGTAAAAACACAATTAATTAGAGAAATGTCTCTCAAGACTTTTCCCTCTGCAAATTGATAAAATGTGGAACAGAAACTAAAATACTGATAAATGTAGAAAAGCTTTCCTGGATGCTAAGTGGAAATGCATTGGTCACCTAGAGGGCTAGGGAGGAGTTGGTGCAGATTAAAGCTTAAGACAGGACATGCTACCAAACTCATACAGACAGGCACATCGGTGACCATCCTCAACGCAGGAGACCCATGTGTGGCTTTCAATGGATTGGAGACAAAAGATTGAGATCGTAGAAGCTTCATCTTTACTTTAGATTCTGAAACAGAAACACCCGCCTTGCTTCAGGGTTAAACTGAACTGGCCGTTCTGTATAATTTCAACAATACTTTGAGGTTTTAAAACTCCCGATGTTTGCACACAGTTGAATGAATAGACCATTTACTGAAATAGAAATCAGTGCCACCATTCGAGCCTGACCAGCCTCGGCATTCCTTTCACCTGCCATATAACTGGGGGGGCCCCCAGACACAGTGAGGCCTTCCCTACAGACCTTCCTGGACACCCGCTGTGCCCCAAATACCCTTGTCTAACTGGGCAATGTACACAGGGCCGAGGTAGTTACTCTCCTAGAAGCCTCCACTCCAACTAAAATGTTGATTTAATCCCAAGCATTCCAATTCCCTGAATGAAGGTTAACAGGTGGGAAGTGCATTCTCTGCAGGGCTTTTCAGAGTTGACTCAGCTCTGGTGAACAGAGGGCAGGTTAAGCATGGTACTGACCATGTGCAGCTGACCATTGAGACTCCTTCAGAAACACTCTGTACCCTGCAGCAAATGGCAGCTGACACAGGAAAAGGGGGTGACTTCCTGTTCCCCACACCTTTTTGCTCTACAAAGTCTGCTTGGCCGGCCCTCCCCCTGCAGGGTACGCAGCCTGAAGGCCTCTCCTCACATATTTCTCTCTCTCTCTCTGCCTGCTTTTTAAATCTTAGGACATTTTGGTAAGCATTACTTCACAGAATTGTACTCCTCTAAATGGCTCCTATGATATCTTCAGATCCAATATTTTGTCACTCTATAATTTTATTTTTCCTTTGAAAGTATTTTAACAAAGGCACAAATCTAAAATTATTCACGTCTCAATTATCATAAGACTGCTAAAAAAATACACATGGACAATAAAAACAAGTTCCTTTAAAGACATTTAAGTATAAATGAGTGTTTTACACAATACTTGTCAGGATGAATCCTATTTCTTATTTTACTTATTAATCCGGAAGAGCGGGCACACTGTGTCATTTCCAAGTCTGCAGACAAAACTATTGATTAGAAAGACGTCAAGGGAGAGACGGCAGCACGAGGCTTGCTCAGGGCTGGGCTGCGGGAGCGGTAAGTGCCGGCTGAGTCTCAGTGTGGGTAAGTGTCAGGACGTGCTTGGTGGGCAAATCAGTTATAAAACGGCTCTCTGGGCTGGGCCTGGTGGCTCACCCTGTAATCCCCACACTCCGGGAGGCCAGGGCAGGAGGATCAGGAGGATAGTTTGAGGTCAGGAGTTCAAGACCAGCTTAAGTAAGAGTGAGACCTCATCTCTATTAAAAATAGAAAAGTTAGCTCAATGCTGGGGTTGGCTTCTGTAGTTTCAGCTACTTGGGAGGCTGAGGTAGGAGGATCAATTGAGACCTTGAGTTTGAGGTTGCTGTAAGCTGGGCTGAGGCCAGGTGACAGAGTAAGGCTCTCTTTCAAAAAAAAAAAAAAAAAAAAGATAGTCTCCTGATATCAGAGGCATGCCACAGGAAAGACAATTTCAAGTTATCAGGAATTATGATACAAATATATAAGTATTAGGACCCTGTTAATAATGCTTTATTATTTATGAAAAACCTCTGTGTGTGTGTGTACATTAAATATTCCCACTGAACTTTGTATCTCTATTACAGAGACTGACTAGGTGAGACTCATGACTTGGTTACGATTACACAGCCAAATAAGAAGGAAACATTAGACCCTCTTCTTGAACTCTAGCCACGTAGACTCCAGAAGGGGTGTTGTAGCCATGACCCAGCTACTACAGCTTTATTGTGCTTTTGTAAAGGCTGCTACCCTACATGGCACCAGAAATCCTTTAGAAAGTACAGAGGAGGAAAATACTATATTCCTATAAGCCGGGACTTGGAAACCAGAAGTTGCATCTACCTTACAAATGTTAAATGTTCTATTGCCTGATGCCTTGTTTAGGATGTTAGTATTATGTATAGATTTCCTTCTCTTGGATGGAAAAGGGAGAACATTTTTCTTTATTTTTATGGATCTGTGAATCTTATAACTGCTCTTTTTTCCCCTCTCTGTGTTAATTTCTAGGAATTAGAGAGTCAATTTCGAAACCCACGTGTAGTGTAGCAAGTTTAGAGGACCTGACAGACCCCATTATTTTAGTCTGGTCTGAACCAGACACCACACAGAAAACAGCCAATGCAACAAGCCATGACCTTTCCATCCAGGGATGCCGCTCACAAAATGCTCCATCTGTGCACGCAGAACGCGTCCTGCCATCTAATCGGGCCTGTTCTGAGACGTGTTCCCTGGTCCTCAGTTCTGCTCCTGTCCATTCTCCACATGTAACAAACACCCCAGTTTTCCTGGCTTTAAATTGTGACAGTTTCAAGACACCTTTTACCAATTTCCACTCTGGGGAGACAGGCCTGGCCTGGGCACACACAAAGGGGTGTTTTCTCGGGTGACACCAAGAACAACTCCCTTTAGTGTCTCCAGCTGTCCCTATAAATTGAATCACATAACAAGATTCTGTTTCAGGGGAGGCCAGTGTAACTTGTTAGATAATGATCAGGCACAACTTGTGATATAGTTCAAAGAAAAAATTTGTCACTGACACTGGGATTTGGAGCCAAAAACTTTGGGACACATATTTACTTCTTTAATAGGTGTGTGCTATTCTTTACACTATTTATGGCTATCATAAGGGTTTCCTTGAGGCTTAAGTATGTTTGCTGGAGAGAAAGTATCATTGCAAAGGAAAGATCCTTCAAGGACTTGAAAGATTCAAGGTAACAATATGAATAAATTTTTCCATAACTTTGCCTCTATCAGGTTGCCTATCACTTAACATTTTCTCCCGGTTAATATCAGATGTTCAAAAGGCTTTTTCAAATGAACTTCATACATGTTTTTCCTTGACATTTCCTTATCACCTTATCAGAGGAATGGTAAGTTTTTGTTTGTTTGATTTTTTTTTTTTTTTTTAACCAGAGCACACTTCAATGTCTGGCACACTTTGACGTACACTAAATGTTTGCTTAAAAACTGAATTTGACCCCAATCACCTTGAATGTCTTGCTTTATAGTCCCCAGTTTTCTGGAGACAGGCAATGGCATTATCTATACTTGATGACTAGGCAATATGACAGAACATTTGGGGTCTGAAATCAGGGAAGTAAAGAATCTGCAGTAAAATGTCGACAGCATTACATGGTGTTGTATATTGATAGATAAAACTGGATGATGTTATTTAGCATCATGGAGAGTCCTTGGATCTTATCTAACCAAAACACCTTGCAGTAAAGGAAGCTAAATGATCTTTTCTGAGTCACACTATGAAGCCATGGTCAAGTTGGAGCTCCCTGATCAGATCAGAAATCCAGCTCTTCCTGTCTGTGGCTGCAGCCATAGAACTCTTCCTGGGAGCATCTCATGAATTCTAATTTGGAGTTACTGGTTTCTTTCTCCAGAAGTGAATTTCAGAATGAAGCATGGCAGGATGATTCCAGTGATGAGTTCCACACCAAAGAGTACAGCTGCTCCCTACATTCCCAGACTCACTGAACTAGCTCCTTGTCTCCAAAAGGTCACTGCACACCATTCTTTATGTCTGATTCCTACAGTAAACTAAATTTGGAGGAAGATTAATGTGACATTTGAAAATGTGACCAAGTGGCCTTAACTGTAATCTCTTGAAAACAAAGTCAGACAGTCCTTTCTCCTGAATGCAGATGGCTTTCTAAACATGGTGCATTCACATGTACCTTCCGGGCAAGGATCTGAGAATCTCCCCTCCTCAACAGCTATAATAAAGTCTCCTTCTCTACCTCTTTATACTCCGGAGTGACCAGTTTAAGCAGGAATAATGTAAGCACTAATTCCTAGTGCTTAAAACAAAAGCCATTTCGCCTGCATCTCACTTTCTTTTGATTAAATCCTATTTCTTCATTTTTCTTCTAAGAATCACTTCTTTCTTAGTGGAAACCTTCATTTCCTTGAGGGAATGACTTCACTTCTTCATTTCCTTGAGGGAATGACTTCATTTCTTCATTTCCTTGAGAGAATTACTTCACTTCTTCATTTTCTCCAGGGAATTACTCCTCTTCGTTGGATGCAACAGCAAACTGGTGATGCTTTTTTTTTTTTTTTTTTTTTACAAAATTTCATCTTTTTCCCCAAAGGAATCCATGGGATACCCCATCCTAGACCTTGAAGTCTGAGCCCAGTGGCAGACAAAGGCCACAGGAGTTTCTTGACTGCAGACCCCTGCTCTGTGGAACTCTTCCAGGACTTTCGAGGCCTGACATTTCCTGCTCCCCAGTATCTCAGCTCCCCAGCTGTTCTGTAGATGTAATGGGCTAATCACTGTCTTTCCCTCCTCTCCCCTCTTGATTGTTACCCAGTCTGGTGTTTACTGCTGGCGATCAGACACCCCTAGCAGATAAACTGATCCAGTTCAGGACACTCTGGCCCTGGGCCTGCCCAAACTGGTGACTTGACCTCCAGAGCCTCCTTCTGTTACTCTTACATTTCTTGGCAGGCATCACTTGTAAGGTGTACTTCCTGGTGAAATCCATGACGGCACAGAGGAGAGAGGAGCAAAGCCACTCTTAGAAACTACTGGAAAGGTCTGAACTGAGACACGAAATCCAAGCACAGCCAATAGGGGGATGTGGTTGACGTGGGCTGCAATTGGGAAGCTGGGGGAGGGACAGAGAGAGAATTTTCCCTGCATGTGTCACCACAGACGGTAGAGGTGGGACAGGAGGCTGCTGCTTCCCCACAGCCAGCTCTGTGTGGCCTGGAACAGGAGATCGCCCCCACCCTGAGGCCAACAGGGACCCTTTAAAACCTCTCGGCCAAGCAGAGCCATCTTCTAATTGGCACTTTGAGATAAACTCAAGAGTTTCAAAAGCAGGTCAAGGATGCTGGATTGATGGAGGTTCCAGCAGCAGCGTCACATGGGCCACGCTCGAGGACACTGCTCCGGGGACTCTGGGGACTTTCTCTTCTCGTGGACACTCTCCAACATTGGTTTCCCTGACACTCTGTCCTCTTCTCTTCCTGCCCTACATTATTCCTGCTTAAACTAATCCAAACCTACCCTTCACTTCCCATGTGTATATTGGTGACTGCCACGTCTGGAACTATCTAAAACCCTGCTGCAAGCTTCGGGCATCTAACCACCCCGCCACATCTACCTGTGTGGTCCCACAGACGCCCACAATTCAACATCACAGAACACAATGTCCTACAATATCTGTTTCTTTCTATGTTTCCTATCATGAGAGCCCTAATATTGAAGTCAGCAATCTTAGCCTCGCCTTTTTCTTTTCCTTCAATTTCCCATGTGTAACCTCACAAATATTGAATTAACCACGAAATCCTATGGATTTTATTTCATACATGAAATGTATTGAATCCTCCCTCTCTAACGTCATTGCTTTAGTGAAGGCTGGTTCTGTTTGTGTCCTATTACTCAGATCATACTCTTGGTAATAGTTGTGTCTCCATCATTCACATCCTTAAAAATTTTGTACTTCCCATGATGACTTTCATGGTGAATTTTCACAATTAAAAACGTGATGAAAATCTTCCAGTGGGTCTCTACTGTGATGAGGATGTCTAAATGACTTAGTGTACTATATTTGTGTGTATGTGTGTGGAGAGAGAGTGCGCACGCACACAGAGTCTAAATTAAGTCTATGGCTGAGAGCTCAACACATGGCCATTTATGTTCTTTTTCTGCCTCTTTATTCAGTCCAATCTCTCACTTTCATGTTCCCCCCGCCCCCATACTCTAGCCATACCAAGTTATCTGACTTTCTTGACCTATCTTAGGTACTTTTTGGATTTCCATTTATAAGCAACCTGCTTTTACGTCTGCCCTCGTTCTGCTCATCACAAGTAATCACACTTAGCGCCTGAGGCTCCAGGCAGGTGCTGCAGGCCCAAGCTAGGTAAGGCCGGGCCTCTGCCACACTCCCTTTATGTGTACCACGGCCTTTCTGCATCTCAGGAAACCCTTAGTCAACATGAAATGAACATAAAAGAAGAAGTAAAAATGTATCTGGTCAGTAGTTCTCACATTTTGTGTCTCGTGACCTTTTTAAGTAAGTCATTTACCATGGCAACTTTCCATTGTCTGTGTATTTTAATGAAGTATGTAGATTGACATTTATTTTCTCTCATGACACTATTAAAGAATTTTATACTATTCGAAACATTCAAAATCATGTTTCTAGAAGTGATAAAACTGAAGAAAATTTATCAATGAAACAGCCTAGTCTATGGTGATTGCTCCTGGGGTCCGTTGTACCACCACAGCCTGGTCTGTGGTGATTGATCCTGGGGTCCATTGTACCACCACAGCCTGGTCTATGGTGATTACTCTTGGGGTCCACTGTATCACCACAGCCTGGTCTATGGTGATTGCTCCTGGGGTCCACTGTATCACCACAGCCTGGTCTGTGGTGATTGCTCCTGGGGTCCACTGTACCACCACAGCCTGGTCCATGGTGATTGCTCCTGGGGTCCACTGTACCACCACAGCCTGGTCTATGGTGATTGCTCCTGGGGTCCATTGTACCACCACAGCCTGGTCTATGGTGATTGCTCCTGGGGTCCACTGTATCACCACAGCCTGGTCTATGGTGATTGCTCCTGGGGTCCACTGTACCACTACAGCCTGGTCTATGGTGATTGCTCCTGTGGTCCATTGTACCACCCCTTCTCAAAACACTACAGTGGCTTTTTATTCAACATAAATAAAACATTTTTTTTTTTTTTAGTAAATAAAAGTGAGTTTTTTTTGTTTTAGAAATAGCCTAGTAAAAAATACAAGACAAAAAAAGGTATAAGTTAGGACAAAAAAATTTTTTTCTGCACTTCTTACTTATATATGACATGTTTTACAAGATAACTAATTTGAAGTACATCTTTCCTTTTTTGGCTGCTAAATCATGTTTCTATAAAGTACCTCAAAAATAATACATTAATTTCTATGGATTCACCTTACCAAAATATTTGATGAAATAAAGCATATGAAAGTGAGTTATGAACATTGCAGAACTGAGTATATCAAGTACTTTTAAAATACTGGCAATCCTTCGTTAATTACTGAGTAGCTCCTATATGTAAGTTGACATGGTAAATATAAACACAAAGATGTAAGAGTCCTGATCTCTGCTCTTGAGTAATTTGCAGACCATTTTGGAGAAACCAGTCAGAGAAATCAACAAAATGTAGAGCATGGTGAAAACCCAAGCGTTGGCTTAGCCAGAGTAGAAGAGTTTAGAAGAGGGTCTTCAGTTGCCAGTGCTTTCTCAGGGGATTTTCTCAGAATTTGGAACACTGGTTCTGAAGAATGAATGGAATATGAAAAGTACTTTTTTCAGAGTTAGTGCAGGAATTCTCAGATGTCCTCCCCCTGCAGAACCTTGCTCTTGCATATGGAGAGAGCTGTGACTAAGGTACACCCGTCATGATCAGGTTCTGTTATAAGGCAAAGGTGAAGGGATATTGCAAATATAATGAAAGGCCCAAATCTGCTAGGACCTTTACAGAATGGGAGATCATGCTTGGGGCAGGGCACAGTCGGCGAGAGCCCTTGAAACAGAGAGCAGCCTCTCTCTGGAGGTCTTGAAGAGGTTAGCAACCAGCTTTGCAGCCACAGGAGAAGGAATTGTGCCCACAACCCGAGGGAGCCTGAAAACACATCTTTCCCTTCGATCCTCTAAAGGATGGTATCTTGGTTGATATTTTGAGCATATCCTTCCTGAGCACAGAGTCCAGCTCGGCCATGCTTGGCTTGTTGACCCACAGAAACCAGAAGATAATAAATGTCAGTTACTAAGTTTGTGGTAATTGGTTATGTAGCAAGAGAACTCTAAAAAAAACACCATTCCATAAGATTCTCCAATTACTTACGTTTGAAAACTGTCCTAGAGCTGTCATCTTGGACTTCACAAGTCACTGTGCTCTATGGACTGACCACCTATGATATCTCAGCTCTTCAGAGGCAAGTAGCCCTGAGTCACCGTGGAGAGCGGCTTCCTCCACTGTGAGGTGAGAAGGCTGCTGGCCCAGACAAGATCCCAGGGAACTGAATACAGATTTGCCACCATCCCTGAGAATCACACGCTGTCTCTGGAAGGGTCTGCCACACTCACATTCCAGTGTTCTCAGGTTACGCCTGAGGCCCAGTGTGGGTGGCACAGCCAGCACCCAGGAGAGCCTGGAGTGGATCTCAAGTCTTCTGACACCCAGGCCAACATTCTCAATGCTATCCCAGCCTCCAAGCAGTCCAAGCGAGATCCTACTCAATGAACCCCAATTGTTATAATCTTAATTCCACAGCATCTTATTTGGGCCCAAAAGAGCAAGAAGAGAAAGTTGCCAGTTTTCTGTGGGTGTATCACAGTGGCTGTTGTTTTTCCATGATGAATTAGTAATAACTCTCAGGAACATTTGGCAAGCTTAAGAAAAATGGATTTTTTACAATGCATTGAATAAACATCTTCTGCTGGAATATCTCCTATACTTCCCCAGCTTCAATACAGTAGAAGTTTATTGACGTATGTACCGCGAGCTGTTTGAATGATTGCTTCATATATTATTCTCTGCTACATTACATCCTCTTCTTATTCTGCTTCCATAGCCCAAAGACTTATTGGAATCAGTTGTTTCAGACTCATAAAATATACATGACTTAGGGAAAAAAAATTATTGTACCAAGAATTCCACTAGTCTTTTGAAGCTGCATCTTTGATTATTTGTTGAAATTCATTTCATTTTTCTGTCATTATCCTAGCACACGTTAAGTCCTACCATAGAGTGTAAATGTGCAATCTGCTCGGCGAGGCAGTTTGTAATAAGCTAGCATGAAACAACATTTTCCGTATTATGGTTTGTTGACTTTTTTTTTTTTCCTAAAGAAACTAGTGCCCATAAAATAGAAAGTTAGTTTGAAAGTATGAATTCTAAAATGAGCCTTTTCTTAAAGCAATTCCATCTGAAATTTAACTAAACTGTCCAGTCTTTATCAATAAACCACCTACCATACCACGTAGTTGACTTTTTTTTTATTAAATTATAACTGTGTACATTAACACGATTATGGGGCACCATACACTGGTTTTATACACAGTTTGACACATTTTCATCACACTGGTTGACAAAGCCTTCCTGGCATTTTCTTAGTTATTGTGTTAAGACAATTATATTCTACATTTACTGAGCTTCACATATACCCTTGAAAGATGCACCACAGGTGTAATCCCACCAATCACCCTCCCTCTGCCCTTCCTCCCCCCTCCCTCCCCTCCCTCTCCCCCTTCCCCATATTCTTAGGTTATAACTGGGTTATAGCTTTCATACGAAAGCCATAAATTAGTTTCATAGCAGGGCTGAGTACATTGGATACTTTTTCTTCCATTCTTGAGATACTTTACTAAAAATAATATGTTCCAGCTCCATCCATGTAAACATGAAAGAGGTAAAGTCTCCATCTTTCTTTAAGCCCACATAATATTCCATGGTGTGCATATACCACAATTTGTTAATCCATTCGTGGATTGATGGGCACTTGGGCTTTTTTCATGACTTAGCACTTATGAATAGGACTGCAATAAACATTCTGGTACAAATATCTTTGTTATAATGTGATTTTTGGTCTTCTGGGTGTATGCCTAGTAGAGGAATTATAGGATTGAATGGCAGATCTATTTTTAGATCTCTAAGTGTTCTCCACACATCTTTCCAAAAGGAACGTATTAATTTGCATTCCCACCAGCAGGGTAGAAGTGTTCCCTTTTCTCCACATCCACACCAACATCTCTGGTCTTGGGATTTTGTGATATGGGCTGACATTTTTCACAGGAAGATTTACGAGACTGTTGAAGCAGCAGGATTGAGGAGAAAACGCACAGAAATGGGAGGCTGGAATTGAAGCCTGGGTGTCTGCCCTTCCAGGTCCACCTTCCCTCCCTGCCTCACCATGCTGTGGATCCACATCCATGGACTATGTGAACGACTCCTTTGCCATCTGCAAGAGGTCATCTTGACCTCAGGTGCAATCATCAGGGGACCCTTTGCACATGGCACCCTCTTCCTGTCTATCCTTCTGTAAAAGCCTCTCAGCCCCATCCTGCTTCTTTCTGCTGTTTTCCCTAAATACTGCCCACATCATTGGAAACTAAACAAGCCTCTTTCAAACTCTTTTTAGCACCAAATTTGCATGTGACAGCCAGTATTGGCAGGGACCTATTGGCCATGTCCTTCATCTTCCTAGTGCATACGTATATGACCACATTCCTCCTCTTCTAAAACTAAGGGAGAAAGTCTCCTGCTGTAATTGCCTTGTGAGCTTATTAGTATAAGAAATGTGGAAGTGTATGGCTAAAGGCTTTTAAAGGTTTAAAAATTCTCCTTCGATCCATGTGCATGGAAGTCTTAGTTTGGGCAAGACACAAGAAAGTCACTATGCAAGATTAAAAAAGAGAACTTGGCATAATCTCTGCACAGTGATAACTGCACACTAGGTGTAATCTCTGCACACTGAAAGTCACTATGCAAGATTACAAAAGAGGAGTTGGCATAATCTCTGCACTCTGTAGCTGACAGGGAGGGCTATGGCAGAAACAAGACTGAGAGTAACAAGGTGATATGTGAGGTCAGTGTAACTAAAACTGGGGGGAGGATCGAGGAGGGCGGAAGCTTCCAGTAGACAGTGCCATTGTAATTGGATATCAAAGTGTGCATGGGATTGGATGTGAAGGTGAACTCCCTAATCCCGGATGGCAGAGGCCCAAACAGGACCAGGAGGTCTACCGAGGCCCGGCAGCCACCTGACAGGCTCCAAGTATTCCAGGTGCTTTCTTACAGGGAAGGTTTCAGAGTGTGAGCCACTTGCCTTGACTGTTTCTGTGGCTACCGTATATACTCGAGCATAAGCCAAGTTTTCTTGGCACAAAATTTGTGCCGAAAAACCCGAACTTGGCTTATACTCGGGTCATACAGGTTATTTGATTCGGTGGGCGTGCACCTAATCAAATGCACGTAGTCTCCAGTCGTCTTCTGCCGTCTGCTTGAGGGGGCGGTGCTTCAGCTCAGTTTTAAAGTTGTTGTTGCTAGTTTACAGTTTTTCTTTAGCAATAAATATTGAAAAGCATTTAACC
>CAUYPK010058918.1:0-15977 GCA_963574355.1 Loris lydekkerianus | reverse complement strand
TTTTTAAAAACTTTGTTATTTTAACACTGGGACAATAAAAAAATTAAAACCATTTTGTTTTTTTTTAAGTTAAATAAAACAAAAATAGGTTTAATTTTTTTTTTTTTTTTTTTTTTTTTTTTTTTTTGTGTGTGTGTGTGTATGTGTGTTTTAATATGTCCATCAGGGGCTCTGTTCTCTATGTTTTGGCCCCATTGCATACAACCTTTCTATGAAATCCGCCTCCACAGCCAAATTATCTCAAGGGCAACTTAACCATTAGGAATAAATCAGTATTTTTATCTCTTTTGGATGAAAAGCAAACTTCATCCAAATAATAACTTCAGGGTACATTGTATATCAAATAACATTTTGAAAAGAGGTATCACCCTCAACTAGGTATTATAATTGAGGAAAGTTTACTGAACGGTCACTTGCAGAGTGTGAGCAAAGTTACAGATGACCAACAGCTTATAACAGAAGAGCGCACTTCCCTCCTCAGTCCTGAGGGGAGAGAGGAAGGAGTGATTCCTGTCAACCAGTGAGCACAGCTATAGTTGTTGGGGGCAGGGGGTGTTTGGCAGGAGTTGTGGCCTTTGGTAGAATGGCCCAGCTGAAAGGAAAACCTAAAGCCCTGTATATGCTATATTTCTGCATTTGATTTCCTGTTAATGCCTTTTATTAGTCAAATGCAAGAAGAAGCCAGAAGCAAGAATGCTCACGGATGCAATCACAAAGACCAGCATCCCTGGCACAGAGCAAGGTAGAGAGAAGTGAAGAGAAGGCAAAGAAGTGCCGTTGAAATATTAGCATACTACATACTAAACTCTATGCTGGAGGGTGACAGCCTCACACATCACTGAAAAAGACAATCGCGTATCAGCAAACATAAACAAAAAGGGCACCTACTTTAATAGACACACACAAAAATAAAGTAGGAGCTCACACAGGCGTATGTAGCTACTGACACTAATGCTCATAATCAAGTCTACCTACTTGTAATAGCTACAAATTGATTTTTTTAACTTAAATTCAAATTTTTACATTTTTAAAAATCAAATTGGCCTTAATGTATTGATGTCACATTCTTTCAACATCTTGCCCACACACTCCTCAATACACACAAATACACAAACACACATACACATGTATTTGTATATTTATATATGTGTATGTAACTAATCTTAGCATTGAAAATCACTTAATTCCTTTCCGTCTTTTGTGACAAACTGTTCCACATTGTTTCAATCCTAGACAAAATAATCCCTTAGCTTTGTTTACAAACTCAATATTGACCCTTTCCATCTTCAATTGTATATTGCCATGATCTCTTCTCTAATCTTACCCCAGATCACCAAAGACTAGAATTCCACCTCAAGTTCTAGGCCCTCACTTACTGAGTTTTTGATAATAATTTACCTGTAATTGGTATCAAAAATTCAGTGTTGTCAAACTGGATATCTTCATATGCCCAAGCATTTGGGGGATAATTTCTAGTCTATAAAAAAATTGAAAAGTTGCTGAAAATTGAAATACTGCCAAACAATGCAATGTCAGCCCCCAGTTCTGTAGATTGCCCTCAAATACTTGTCATTCAGATGGTATTAATTATAAAGCTATTTTTATTTCTTTTCCTAGTGTGCACATTAGATTTAACTGGAACAATGCTCTTCAGCAGCCAACGTTTCAAATTCTAACCTATGTTCAGATGTACTTTTTATGAAGCCATCCTCAAAATAACAATGACAAACACTAATTTTAATTCTTAATTTTTCATTTTCAATTCCCCAACTTCACCAAATCCTGCTATTTCTGTAGGCACTTTTTAGCTTGGTCTTTCTCTGGCTGAAACTGTCCCACTATCCAATCCATCTGGCTATTTCAAATCTCATTAGAGTTTATTGATCGGTTATTTAATTAAATGCATAATATCTAAGATATTTAAAATGTATGTACTTTCAAGGCATAAGAAATAAAAATAAAACATCAATAGTTTTGGAGTTCCCTTTGTTCACTTCTATGACCTTTCTCTGTCAACCCTGCAACCTATCCAGAATTGGTGTTATCATTTTCATTTACATGTATTCTTTTTTTTTTTTATTATAGATAAAAATATGCACCATAGATGTAGCCCAACCCATCACCCTCCCTCCACCCAAACCTCCCCCCTCCCTTCCCTTTACTTGGTCCTTTCCCCATAGTCTTGTGGTATAGTTGGGTTATAGCCTTCATGTGAAAGCTATAGTTTAGCTTCATAGTAGGGCTGAGTACATTGGATACTTTTTCTTCCATTCCTGGGATACTTTGCTAAGGAGAATATGTTTAAATACATTATAATCTATTGCCCCTGATTTCTAAAATAAGAAAGAAATTAAGAAGTATGTGAAAAAAATGTGGCCAGTTTATTTTTTCCTTGAAATATATATTTTAGCACAGTCATGGTGACTGGCTTTTAGAATAAAGTGGTAAATGAATATTCTAACTTGTCAATCAAATGCCAGATGTGGTATTAGGGATCTGACATCTATTCTTCCCAAGGAAAACTACTGTCCCTGAGTTTTTATTACAATTGACTTGTAATTTATTGAATATAAGCTAGTCAAATTGTGCTTTATTCTTTTTTAAAAGAACATTCTAGCTTGACATCTCTTTGCTATCCATCTTGCTTCTGTGTTCCCATTGGAAAACACACATTTATAAATCATGTCATGACTTGTACACCCAGAACTCTGATTCATTTCCCTTGCCACAGTTTACCTGGTAATATTCTTTTAACAAGTTCTGTGCTAGGATTTAGGTGTTTAACCTTGAGCTATGTGTATTGGTTAGCTACACGTTTGTGGTGGATTATATGTCTTGATGCATAAGGGTTTTTTTGTGTATGGAGAAGAACAACCAAAATTATTTGTAATTTGTTTAATTTTTAGCCTATTAAATTCATATATTTAATGTACTAAACTCACATATTTACATTGATGGTAAACTTGTTTAACCAAATTTACAAACACCTTAACAAATAAAATATAAGGACTATAAAAGTTATCATTACATATACCCTTAATTTATTCTAAAATAATAACATTATGGAATATAAGAATATCCTCAATATTTCTTTTATTGTTGTACAATGTTTTTACTATGCTAAATTGTATATCTTCCTAAGGTTTTATTAATACTATGTTTAAATAATATTTCCAGGGGCAGGACCCAGTGGCTTATGCCATTTATATCAATGCTTGGGAAGGTTGAGTTAAGAGGATTGCTTAAGACCAAGAGTTCAAGATCAATCTGGGTAACATAGTGAGACGTCATTGCTACAAAACATTTAAAAATTAGCTGGGTGTGGTAGTGTGCACCTGTTGTCCTACCTTCTCAAGAGACTAATCTTTCCTGATTAAAAAAGACAAAAATTGCTTTTTCAAACCAAGATCAAAGGATTGGATTATCAACCAATCCCTTATGAGACAGAGAATAGAACTTTGTTTCTCTCAAGTAGATTAAAAATCAAAACAATGGCTATTTCTTTTGCGGTTAAATTTTACAACCAGTTGCCTCTCTTCAAATGGTTTATTTTTAAAGTCTTCCTTGTAGTAATATCATGTATGTCTTGTCATAATAATGCATAGACCAGATCTGTTAGTATTATTACAACTTTTAAATATTCTTCATTAGTATTGTAATTTCTGAAGCCACATAATAGCTTAATTTCTTAAGATGCAAGACAACTACACATTTAAGACATTTTACTAATTCAAATATTTTGGGATACTCCTTTTTCTTGGTTATTTTGTGCTCATTTCTACTATACCCATTCTCCACTTGATATTATATGTGACTACAGAGCTAGTTAGTTCTCTCTGTTATCAATATGGTTGGTACCTTTTGCAGACTTTATTTAAAATTTGCCAAACTCTACCACAGTGATTGTACTATTTTACATTTCCTAAGACAATGTATGAGAATTTAATTACTTGGGTCTTCTATAATAATTAATGTTAGACTTTTAAATGTTAGCCATTTTACTAAATACTTAGTGAAACTTAATTTAGGCTTTAATTTTCATTTTTCTGGTGACAATTCACATTAAGCATATTTTTATGTGCTATATGTCTGTCTTCTTTTGAAACGTATGGGTCTATTTTTACTGAGTTGTTCATACCATTATTAAATTATAAAAGTTCTTTATTTCAAGTTCAAATATTTTGTCAAATATATATAATTTGATCATTTTCTTGACAATGTCAAAGAGCTGACCTTTTTTATTTTGATAAGCAACAACTTATCAATTGTTTTTATGCTTTATGCTTTTCCTGTCTCTTACCCACCTCATATTCAAAAACATTTATTTCTGTGTTTTCTCTAAATATTTTAGAGTTTCATCTCTTGAATTTAGATTTATGATTGATTAATTTCTTTTTTGAGACAGTCTCACTTTGTCGCTCTCAGGAGGGTGCTGTGGGGTCACAGCTCACAGCAACCTCAAACTCTTGGGCTCAAGCGATTCTCTTGCTTCAGCTCCCAAGTAGCTGGGACTACAGGCACCCACCACAACATCCAGATATTTTTTAGAGATGAGGTATTGCTCTGGCTCAGGTTGGTCTTGAACCTGTGAGCTCAGGCAATCCACCCGCCTCGGCCTCCCATAGCACTAGGATTACAGGTGTGAGCCACTGTGCCTGGTGATTTGTAATTAATTTTTCTATACAGTATGAAGTAAGGGTCCAAGATTTTTTTATACATCATGCAATTGTTCTGGTACTATTTTCAAAAAGATCATCCTTTCCCCATTGTTTTTACCTTGAACCTATCTTGAAAATAAATTGGCTATAGATATATGGGCCTATTACTGAGTTCTCCCTTCTATTTCATTCATTTACATGTCTACTCTTTCAATAACAGCTCAGTTTTGATAGATCTATCTTTATAATAAATCCTAGAGTGAAGTGGTATATGTCCTTTTTTTTTTTTTTTTAAGAGACAGTTTCTTACTCTGTTGCCCTCCATAGAGTGCTATGGCATCACAGCTCACAGCAACTTCCAGCTCTTGGGCTTAGGCAATTCTCTTGCCTCAGCCTCCTGAGTAGCTGGGACTACAGGCACCTGCCACAACACCCAGCTATTTTTTTGTTGCAGTTTGGCTGGGGTCAGGTTCGAACCTGCCACCCTGGGTACATGGGGCCGGCATGCTACTCACTGAGCCATATGCACCACCCAAATGGTATATGTCCTTTAACCTTGCCCTTTTTTCCAGAATTGTTCGTTCCTTTGCATTACTATATAAATTTTGTAATCAGCTTGTCAATTGCTACCAAAAAAATATTTGGGGGTTTGATTTGGATTAGCTTCAATCTATAGATCAATTTTGGAGCATTGCCATCTTAACGATATTAAATCTTCCAATTCATGAACTTGCTGTATTTCTCCCTTTATTTGGGTCTTTTAAAATGTGTCTGTGATATTCTGTGGTTTTTGGTAAACATATTTTGCACATATTTTGTCACATTTATCTCTTAAAATGCCATAGTTTTGATAAAATTGTAATAGAAATTTATTACAATTCGTATTTCAAATTATTTATTGCCATTATATAGAAATGCACATGATTCTTTTTTTTTTTTTCTGCCTCAAGTTTATTTGTACAAATAGCACAGGAGGACCCCAGCCCCATACCGACAGCAGCCTAGAGGTCACACCAGTCCTTTTGTCCTCATGGCAGACAGATGCCTCTACTCTGGAGCCTTCGTGGGGGCCTGGGCACCTTTGGGAGCCTGACCTGGAAATGAAGCTGGAGCTGCAGATGAAGCAGCAGATTGGGCCTTTGTCTGATCCTTGGCCTTGGCCTTTGGCCGGCAGAGCCTGAGACCCTTGGCAATGCGTGCCCGAGCACACTTCCCAAGCTTGGGGTGGGCGATGTAGGCAAGTCGACTGAGTTTACGGCTGGTACCCTTTGGAATCTTGGTCTTAACCTCCTTGGGCTTTATAAGGGCCTTTACAGCTTCAGCACGTGCACTCACGGCCTTGGCATTGTTGGCCTGCATCTTCTTCAGCCCTTCTTATTGTGCTTCTTGGCAAAGCGCATGTTCCTCAGGAACTTGGGATCTACGCCCTTAAGAGATTCATATCTTTGTGATTGGGGTTTCTTGATGCCCTTTCTGCACCACTTTCGAGACGTTGTTTGTGGTGTGGTTCTCGGAGTTGGCCATGTCTGCACCGCAATCTGCAGCCTCAGTTGTGTTTTCTAAGAATTTATATTTTAATGGAAAAGTATAACAAAAGTAAACATAATAATTATTACCAATTACCCATCACCCCATTAATCTAAAAAACTATTTTCATGGTCCATGTATAGTATTTATTTGCAACATCCACTCTACCAGAGTGGCCTTATATTCAACTAGAAAGGGGTAGGGGAGGGCAAACTATTCTTTGTGGGGCAAAAAAGCTTAAAATAAAGTTGTACTGGAATACAGTCATGCTCATTCACTTTTCATACACTCTATGGGTCTTTTTGTTGTTGTTGTTGTTGGGGTTTCATTGAGGGTATAAGAGTCTATGGGTCTTTTTTGCACTAAAACAGCAGATTTGAATTAATGTGAGGTGAGGTCATATAGGCTGCAAAACCTTAAATATTTACTGTCTTGCCCTTTACTGAAAAAGTTTGCTGACCCTAGAGCATCAAACTCATATGACCATGGTTGGCCACACCTGGCAATAGATCCACAGCAGATTGTGTTTGTAGGAATCCCAGAGCTGAAGTTGGAGGGATGAGACCTTATAAATGGCTATGGTAACCTGGTCTAGGAGCTCCATGTCCCCCAAGGAATTTCAGGAATGTCCCTGTCTGGCTTGGTGCAATGGCTCACACCTGTAATCCTAGCACTCTGGGAGGCGAAGGCGGGTGATCACCTGAGATCAGGAGTTCAAGACCAGCCTAAGCAAGAGGAAGACTCTGTCTCCACTAAAAAATAGAAAAACCAGCTGGGTGTTGTGGCTGGTTCCTGTAGTCCCAGCTACTTGGGAGGCTGAGACAAGAGGATCTCTTGAGCCCAAGAATTTGAGGTTGCTGTGAGCCATGATTACACCACAGCACGCAACCCAGGGTGACAGAATGTGACTGTGTTTCAAAAAACTTAACAAAATAAAACAAAACAATGTCCCTGTCCAGGAGGGGCATGGTGGTTTATGTCTACAATCCTAGCACTCTAGGAGGCTGAGGTCAGGGGATAACTTGAAGCCAGAAGTGTGAAACAACTCTGAGTAACATAGTGAGACACTGTCTGTACAAAATATAGAAAAATTAGCCAGACGTGGTTGTTCATGAGGAGGTGGGAGGAATTGCATGAACCCGGGAATTTGAGGTTGCAGTGAGCTATGATGATGCCACTTTTCAAAAACATTTTTTTTTTTTTAATTTTTAAAAAAAAATATGTCCCAGTCCAGAGGTGATGTACTAATCACTGGTCGTGTTTTTTTGGGGTTTTTTTGTTTGTTTTATTTAATTTTTTTTGAGATAGAGTCTCACTTTGTCACCCTCAGTGGAGTGCCGTGGTGTCACAGCTCACAGCAACCTCAAAGTCTTGCCTCAGCTTCCCAAGAGGCTGGGACTACCACTGGTTGTGTTTAACATATAAGTGATATGTTGCTTGGAACACAGCTGACATTTGGCCTTTATCAGATTTCTAAAGAAACAGTTGTAGGAAGTTAACCTACAGACATTTAACCTGTTCCATTGTTGCACATTTAGGTTATTTTTTATTTAGTACTGTCACACATGACATTATTGTGTTGCTTCCTAAGGGTACATTCCTAAGAGTGGGATTTTGGCTGTTGCCTATGTCTTAAGCCTTCCAAAAGATCTGTATCAATTACAGGTCTTCCCACACCCGACTGAGCCAGAAACCAACAAACCCTAAACTCAGAGATTAGAGGGTACAGTGAGTCAGTATGCAGAAGAAGGTGGAGATTTGAGTTCCTGGATGAAGTCATGGTGACTTTGGGCTGTGGATCTCTGAGGAGTCCAGCCTGGGCGAGTGCACTCAAGATAGAAGTTTAGGATTTAAATTTATGTTCCTAAACGGGATGACCACTGGCCTCTTCCCCAAACCTAGTATACTCCAGGTAGAAGTCTCTGAGCCTGAAAGGAGTTTATTTTAAGTCAAATAAAAATAAATTCTATTTTTTATAGTGAGAGGGCACCCACGGAATTCTTTCTTACAGGGATAGTGCAGGCTGAAAGAATAGACAGGCTCCAGAAGGTTTGAGAGCAGCGGTTCTCAACCTGTGTGTCTCGACCCCTGTGTAAAAATAAAAATACATTGCGGCATTAGGAAGGTTGAGAGCCATTGGTTTAGAGGAATTCGTCATTGTAGAGTCTAACATATCTTGTCAAAGAAAACAAAGGTTATTTCTAGGTGTCTTCCTAACCTGTGTGGTTAAAAAATAAAAAACAAAAGATTCTTCGTTATGTTTTGAAGATGTTTTTTCTGTAATTGCAGTTTCTTTTTATTTGCCTAAACTATACAAGATGGAAAATAGAACTGAGATTCTTGACTGTTCTTATGTTGTGATCAGGTTAGTTGGTGTAAGATCAATGATGTCTAGTCAGTGGGTTAAATATGGTTGATGAACAAACTCAACTTTCTATAATAAATATAATTTACAAATTTAACTGAATGCATATAGTCCTTTGTACAAATATTTTAACAGGTAATTTTTTATAGCAAACATTTGTAGACCCAATTTAATTTCCTTTAAATTCTTAATCCTCAGAATTATTAAGACAAACCCTCTAATATTATAGGCAAGATCTTTCTTCTTGTTAAAAAGACTTAGCCCAAAATCTGACTTTAAAGACATCGTACAGAATATGTATAGATGCAATGAATAATTTTATGGTAACTGTATGTAAGTATTTGCTAACTAACCAATTTTATCCTTTTTTCTAAACCTATTTGTAAACTTTTTCTGTAAAGGACCACATAGTAGGCTCCGTGTGGGACAGTAGACATAAATATAGTATATTATGTAGATACTTCGATAACAAAAGAGAAAATTCTTATCCCTGCCCACCCTTTTTGCCTGGGGAAAGGGGACAGGTCTTATGTAGTAGCCATACTTTGTGCCCAGTTGACATCAGTTGAAATATTCACAGATTAAGCAGCTTGGCAGAGCATGTGTGGCCACAGGGTTGATTTTCATTCTGCTTTAGTGTGCACTTCCCTTCTTTTCAAGTGCTCAGCCATTTCAACTTGGGTGGCTGGCTAGAAGTGAGACAACTCAGTGAGGCACCTCAGTTGGTGTCCGAGAGTTGCTAACAGTGGACTCCCCATTGGAGTTCTGATGAGCATAGGTCCTGGGCAACTATAAGGCATAGCTAGCTACTGGTCAGTGGAGGCAGGAACTGAGAGCAAAGTGAGGAAAAAGGCAGGTGGAGATACTCAGCTTAATCTTTGCAGCTCACCCTGCTAGCCTGCCTGCTTCAAGAGTGTTCATGGGCCATATAAAAATAGGCAGCCAATTAGACTTGGTCACAGTTTACCAATACTTGCTCTAGAGTCTTTGAGCCTTCCTACTTTAGGTGCTGTCATGTGTGTTGCAGAGTAGTGATCAAAAGCAGTTCATTTCTCAGGGCAGGCCTTACTGGCTATACTGCTTTCCTTACAGGATCAAACCAGAAGATGCCATGGACTTTGGGATTTCTCTCCTCTTCTATGGCCTCTACTATGGAGTTCTTGAACGGGACTTTGCAGAAATGTGTGCAGACTACATGGCATCTACCATAGGGGTGAGTCTACCTGGGCTTTAATACTGCCTCCTGCCACCTCCAAATTGTTCGTGCTGACATCACTTGTTTGATGGAAGAGGGATGAAATAAGCCATATAAAGTCCTTCAAGATGTGGGGCAGGGCGTGGTGACTCATTCCTATAATCCTAGCACTCCGGGAGGCCAAGGTGGGTGGATTGCCCTGAGTTCACATGTTAGAGCCAGAGCGCGACCCCATCTCTTAAAAAAAAAAAAAAAAAAATAGCCAGGTGTTGCAACGAGCACATGTAGCCCCAGCTACTTGGGAGGCTGAGGCAAGAGAATCACTTGAGCCCAAGATTTGGAGGTTGCTGTGAACTATGATGCCATGGCACTCTACCAAGGGTGACAAAGTGAGACCCTGTCTCCAAAAAGAAAAAAAAATCCTTCTAGATGTGGGTGGTAGGTGTGGAGTTTCCTTCCTTAAAATTTGGAAGGCCAGATCTCAGATGTACTGTGGCATTTTTAATTTTAAGGCCATTATAGAAAAGAACCACTTTACTCAGCAGGAGGTTAGCAGTCACTCAATAAATACTTTTAATGCCTTTAATGTGCCTGGGTACTGGGATTACAAAAATAAACATAGTCTTTGTCCAAATATAGTTTACTCTCTAGTAGGAGAGATGGGCATTAAAGTAACAAACACACAAAATTAAAATTACAACTTTAATAAGCATTGTGTAGGAAAGGTTCATTATACTATGAATAAATACCTATATAATAGTGGCCTTTGACCTACTCGCAGGGTTCAAAGAGGGCTTCCCTGAAGGAGTGACTACTGAACTGACTTGAATAATGAGTAGATTTAAGTAGGTGAGAAAGGGAGTGAAATGTATACCAAGTAGAGAAAATAACATGTGTAAGAGTCCTGTCATGTGGCTCAGCACCCATAGCTCAGTGAGTAGGGTGCCAGCCACATACACCGAGGCTGGCGGGTTTGAGCCTGGCCCGAGCCTGCTAAACAACAATGACAACTGCAACCAAAAAATAGCTGGGCGTTGTGGTAGGCGCCTGTAGTCCCAGCTACTTGGGAGGCTGAGGCAAGAGAATCGCTTAAGTCCAGGAGTTTGAGGTTGCTGTAAACTGTGATGCCATGGCACTCTACCAACGGCGACATAATGGAGACTCTGTCTGAGGAGGTTGGGGGAAGAGTCCTGTCATGGAAAAAAGAGTGGGTGTTTTTGGGGAACTAAAAGGCTGATGTGGTTGAGATGTGGTAAAAATGGAGAAATAGGAACTAGACTAGAAAAAAGCCTTTTTTTTCTTTTGAGGGAGAGTCTCACTTTGTTGCCCTCAGTAGAATGCTATGGTGTCATAGCTCAGCAACCTCCAACTCTTGGGCACGCGAGATCCTCTTTCCTAATTTTTTCTATTTTTTTTTTTTTTTTTTTTGCAGTTTTTGGCTGGAGCTGGGTTTGGACCCGCCACCTCTGTCATATGGTGTGCCCTACTCCTTTGGGCCACAGCAGAGCCAGGGTTTTGCTTTTGCTCAGGCTGGTCTTGAACTTGTGAGCTTAAGCAATCCACCCACCTCAGCCTCCCAGAGTACTAGGATTACAGGTATGAGCCACCGTGCTTGGCAGAGAACAGTCTTTTAAGTAAGGCATGGTGGCTTAGCTTACGCCTATAATCCTAGCAGTCTGGGTAGCTGAGGAAGAAGGATCACTTGAGCTCAGGAGTTTGAGGCCAGCCTGAGCAAGAGCAAGACCCCAGCTCTACTAAAAACAGAAAAATTAGCTGGAGATTGTGGTGGGTGCCTGTAGTCCCAGCTATTTGGGAGGCTGAGGCAGGAGGATATTTTGAACTCAGGAGTTTGAGGTTGCTGTGAGCTAGGCTGTTGCTACAGCACTCTAGCCTAGGCAACAGAATGAGGCTGTGTCTCAAAAAAAAAAAAAAGAAAAGAAGAAGCTTTTCAGACCAAACTAAAGATTTTGATTTTTTTTTTTTTTTTTTTTTTTTGAGACACAGCCTCAAGCTGTTACCCTGGGTAGAGTGCTATGGCATCACAACTCACAGCAACCTCTGTGCTATGGCATCACAACTCACAGCAACCTCCAACTCCTGGGCTTAAGTGATTTTCTTGCCTCAGCCTCCCATGTAGCTGAGACCACAGGCTCCTGCCCCAAGGTCTATCTATTTTTTGGTTGTAGTTGTCATTGTTGTTTGGCAGGCCTGGGCTGGATTTGAACGCACCAGCTCTGGTGTATGTGGCTGGCACCTTAGCCACTTGAGCTATAGGCACCGAGCTGATTTTGATTTTTATACTAAAACAGTGGGAGGCTAAGATAGAAAATGACATTATCAGATTTGCATTTTGCAAAGATCATTCTGACTGCTGTGTGGAAAAACTGATAAGAGAAGGGTCCAAGGATTGGAGTGGACCACTTAAGACTATAGAAGAGACAGTTGCTTATATATGTATAACTGTTAGGTACCCAAATAATTTTTTTTTTTTTTTTTTTGAGACAGAGTCTCACTTATTAACCCTTGGTAGAATTCTGTCACAGCTCACAGAAACCTTCAAATCCTTGGGCTTAGTCCATTCTCTTGCCTCAGCCTCCCAAGTAGCTGGAACTACAGGTGCCCGCCACAACGCCTGGCTATTTTTTTGTTGCAGTTTGGCTGGGGCTGGGTTTAAACCCACCACCCTCGGTGTATGGGGCCGGCACCTTACCCACTGAGCCACAGGCGCCGCCCTGTACCCAAATAATTAAAAATAAAAAATTAAAACAAAAAAAGACAATTGCAGTCCTCTTGGAAGATAAAGGTTGCTTGGATTAGAGATGGTGGAAGAAGAGAGAAGCGGACTGCAACAGATCCGTGAATAATGTCATTTTGTTCAATGTTATTTTGTTATAATGATAAGAAAAAAAGCTGCTGGGCCAGGGCCGCTGTATGGGTAGAGTTTGCATGTTCTCCCCATCTCTGTGTGGGTTTTCTGTGGGTATTCAGGTTTCCTCTCATGCCAGAGATGTGCACGTTAGGTGAATTGGTGTGTCTGCATTGTCCCAGTGTGAGTATAAACATGTGTATAAGTACACCCTGTGATGGAATGGTGTCCTGTCTAGGGTTGGTTCCTGTCACATGCCCTGAACTGCTGGTTAGGCTCTGACCACCCATATCCCTGAAATGGAATAAGTCAGTTGCAAAATGAATGAATGCAAATTATTAAAAAATAAAGATTGAGCCAGTACAGTGGCTCATGCCTATAATCCCACCTACTCAGGAGGCTATGCAGGAAGATCACTTGAGGCCAGGAGTCGGAGACCAGTCTGGGCAACATAGTAAGGCTGTGTCTCTAAAAAAATAAGAAAAATTAGCCAGGCATGGTGGCATGTGCCTGTGGTCTTAGCTACTTGGGAGGCTGAGGCAGGAGGATCACTTGACTGCGGGAGTTCGAGGCTTCAGTGAGCACTGATTAGGCCACTGCGCTCCATCCTGAGTGACAGAATGAGACCCCATCTCTGAAATAAATAAATAAAGCATATGATAATCATACAGATGCACAGTAATCATGCAGATGTGCAACAACAAATGATGAGGTATGAAAGGGCTCAGTGAGCCCATTGTAACGTCTGTAAGTTGACTACCCAACGGACTGAAACAAAATGGTCAACATAAGGAACTAGGCCTACTGCACTGATAACTACATGTAGTACATGTCTGATCTGTGGATGTTAGGTCAATGTAGAAAGGTGGTCAAGTGTATAGGTTCTACCATATTTGTTTTTGAACTGCATAGCGATATGACGTGCTCTTTGCAATTTTCACTTTGCAAACATTTATTCCTTCATTTAAGTCATTATCACAACCACCATTATGTATTGATTCATAGAAAAGTTGGGTAAAGGCCGGGCATGGTGGTCTATGCCCGTAATCCTAGCACTCTGGGAGGCTGAGGAGGGTGGATCATCTGAGCTCAAGAGTTCAAGACCAGCCTACGCGAAAGCAAGACTCTGTCTCTACTAAAAATAGAACCACCAGCTGGGTGCCTATAGTCTCAACTCCTCCAGAGGCTGAGGCAAAAGGATTGCTTAAGCCCAAGAGTTTGAGGTTGCTGTGAACTATGATGCTACGGCACTGTCCCAGGGTGACAAAGTGAGACTCTGTCTCAAAAAAAAAAAAATTGGGTAAATAAATATCTTACTCATTTATATTAATTTTTCTTAAATGTTTGTATAGCTCACATTTATTTTACTATATATGTATTAGAAATGTTTTGGGTCTTTATTTAGATGTTTGGTGATATTTTTATGGCCAGAAATATGCCTTAAGAATTTAACTCTTAGACGGCACCCGTAGCTCAGTGGGTAGAGCGCTGGCCACATACCCCCAGGCTAGTGGGTTTGAATCCAGCCCAGGCCAGCTGAACAACGACAACTGCAACAACAACAAAATATAGCAGGGTGTTGTGGTGGGCACCTGTAGTCCCAGCTACTTGGGAGGCTGAAGCAAGAGAATCACTTAAGCCCAAGAGTTTGAGGTTACTATGAGTTGTGATGCCACGGCACTCTATCATGGGCGACATAGTGAGACTCTGTCTCAAAAAAAAAAAAAAAAAAAAAGCCTCAGCGCCTGTGGCTCAAGCGGCTAAGGCGCCACCCACATACACCTGAGCTGGCGGGTTCAAATCCAGCCTGGGGCCTGCCAAACAACAATGACAGCTGCAACAACAAAAAAAAAATAGCCAGGCATTGTGGCGGGTGCCTGTAGTCCCAGCTACTTGGGAGGCTGAAGTAAGAGAATCGCTTAAGCCCAGGAGTTGGAGGTTTCTGTGAGCTAAGATGCCATGGCACTCTACCCAGGGTAACAGCTTGAGACTCTGTCCCCAAAAGAAAAAAAAAAAGAATTTAACTCTTATTTATATCAGTTAGCCTATGGCAAAATTAGTCTTATTGTGCTTTGTTGTTAAGTGAGAATGCACTGTATTTGAGAGGTATTTTGTAGGTAAGTTTAACAGGACTTAATATAGCTTGGTTCAGGAGACCATAGGAAAAAAATTAAGGAAATGTAGGTATCAAAGCTGACAGTTCTGACTCAGCAACTTGCTTGGATGGTAGTACCTTTCACTGAGATAGGAAATGCTGCAAGAGGACTAGGTGGAGACCACAGAGAAATACTTCACTCATAGTTTAAGGACGAAACTTTAATCAGTTTTAGAAACACAAATAAATAATCTCTAATTTAAAAAAAAAAAAAGGAAATAGGCTGGGGTATAGTGGCTCACACCTATAATCATAGCACTCTGGGAGGCTGAGGTTGTGGATCGTCTGAACTCAGGAGTTCCAGACCAGCCTGAACCAGAGCAAGACCCTGTCTCTAAAAAAATAGCTGGGAGTTGTGGTGGGCACCTGTAGTCTCAGCTACTTAGGAGTCTGGGGCAAGAGAATCGCTTGAGCCCAAGAGTTTGAGGTCACTGTGAGCTATGAAGTCACAGCCCTCTATCAGGAGCAACCAAGTGAGACTCTGTCTCCAAAAAAAAAAAGGAAATACGTCTTTCTTGTTTTGCTATATATAAAAGTAATATATTCTCTTTGTAGTTATTTAAATAGGACACAGATGCTCTCCTTCTCAGTATTATCTATTCAGGTCCCACCCCAAGAAGGAATATTTCCTTTACCTTGAGTGACTTTAGTCAGGTACAGTTTTAGGCCAAGGGTTTTGTTTCTCCAAATTATAAGACTGTTTTCATTTTTTTTTTGTACTGCATCAAATTGAAAACAAAATGTATTAATGTATTAGATCACTTTATAGACAGCTTACATACATATTAGATTCATTTGTGAACAGTTGTCTTATATTTTAACTTCATTTCACACTTTGTATTTGTGTAGACTTCAGATCTTCCTTTAACCAGTTTATTCCTCAGAAGGGATTTCCAGATCCTAGAGCAGTGTTTTTCAACCTTTATTAATCTCACATCTGCCTCCTTCAGTTAAGGTAATAATAAAATCCCAAACCATAATAATATCAAATGATGATTCTTCAAATGAGGATAAACTTAAACTTAAAATTGCTGATGAAGGGCTGGGAATTTTCCTTTAGTAAATTCTTCTAATGATACAGGTAAACCAAAAGTGATTTTTTTTTTTTTTTTTTTTTTTTTTTTTTTATACAGTTTCACAATGTTTCAGGATTGGGAAAGTACTGTGGTATCCAAGCACAAACCCACCTCAAAATCATGGGCTTAATTGTT
>CAUYPK010058917.1:0-11857 GCA_963574355.1 Loris lydekkerianus | reverse complement strand
AGAGAAGTTTCTCTTCAAGTCCCTTGCCCAGCCTGCGATGGGATCACTTGTTCTTTTCTTGCTTATATGTTTGAGTTCTCTGTGGATTCTGGTTATTAAACCTTTGTTGGAGACATAACCTGCAAATATCTTTTCCCATTCTGAGGGCTGTTTGCTTGCTTTACTTACTGTATTCTTAGCTGTGCAGAAGCTTTTTAGTTTGATCAGGTCCCAGTAGTGTATTTTTGAAGTGGCTTCAATTGCCCGGGGGTCCTCCTCATAAAATACTCGCCCAGACCGATTTCTTCAAGGGTTTTCCCTGCACTCTCTTCTAGTATTTTTATAGTTTCATGTCTTAAGTTTAAATCTTTAACCCAATTCGAATCTATCTTAGTTAATGGTGAAAGATTTGGGTCCAGTTTCAGTTTTCTACTGCCAGCCAGTTTGCCCAGCACCATTTGTTAAATAGGGAATCTTTTCCCCACTGAATGTTTTTAATAGGCTTGTCAAAGATCAAATAATGGTTAGTAGCTGGATTCAACTCTTGGTTCTGTATTCTGTTCCAGACATCTAATTCTCTGTTTTTGTGCCAGTATCATGCTTTTTGATCACTATTGATTCATAATATAGTCTCAGGTCTGGTAGCATGATTACTCCTGATTTGTTTTTATTTCTGAGTAATTTCTTGGCTATTCGAGGGTTTTTCAGATTTTATATAAAATGAGGTGTTATTTTTTCAAAATCTTTAAAGTATGACAGTGGAGCTTTAATAGGGATTGCATTAAAATTAAGTGTATATTGCTTTGGGTAGTATGGACATTTTAACAATGTTGATCCTTCCCAGCCATGAGTATAGTATGTTTTTCCATTTGTTAACATTTTCAGCTATTTCTTTTCTTAGAGTTTCATAGTTCTCTTTATAGAGATATTTCACATCCTTTGTTAGATAAACTCTCAAATATTTCATCTTCTTTGGCACTACTGTGAATCGAATAGAGTCCTTAACTGTTTTTTCAGCTTGACTATTGTTGGTATATATAAAGGCTACCAATTTATGAATGTTGATTTTGAAATCTGAGACGCTGCTATATTTCTTGATCACTTCTAAGAGTTTTGTAGTAGAATCCCGGGTGTTTTCCACATATACAATCATATCATCTGCGAAGAGGGAAAGTTTGATCTCTTTTGACCCTATATGGATACCCTTGAATGCCTTTTTTTTTGCTAATTGCAATGGCTAAAGCTTCCATTACAATGTTAAAGAGCAGTGGAGACAATGGGAAGCCTTGTCTGGTTCCTGATCTGAGTGGAAATGATTTCAATTTAACTCCATTCAATATGATATTGGCTGTGGGTTTGCTGTAGATGGCCTCTATGAGTTTAAGAATTGTCCCTTCTATACCAATTTTCTTAAGTGTTCTGATCATGAAGGGATGCTTTTTCTGCATCAATTGAGAGAATCATATGGTCTTTGTTTTTTAATTTGTTTATGTGCTAAATTATACTTTTTATGTATTTATGTATGTTGAACCAGCCTTGAAACCCTGGAATAAAACCAACTTGGTCGTGATGTATAATTTGTTTGATGTGTTGCTGGATTCTGTTTGTTAGGATCTTGTTGAATATTTTTGCATCTATATTCATTAGTGATATTGGTCTATAATTTTCTTTTCTTGTTTGGTCTTTTCCTGATTTGGGGATCAGGGTGATTTTTGCTTCATAGAATGTGTTGGGTAGTCTTCGTTCTTTTTCTACATTTTGGAATAGGTTGAGTAATATAGATACTAGTTCCTCTTTAAAGGTTTGGTAGAATTCTGATGTGAAGCCATCTGGTTCTGGGCTTTTCTTTTTAGGGAGATTTTGTATGGTTGATGCTATTTTGGAACTTGATATTGGCCTGTTCAACATTTCCAATTGATTTTGGCTAAGTCTTGGAAGATGACATGCTCTCCATTTCTCTTCCTCTTTGAGAGTTTGGGAGCATTCAAAAGCTTTGTCTTCAATGTCAGAAATCCTTTCTTCTTGTTGCTCCACTCTGTTACTGAGGGTTTCTACTGTATTTTTCAGACCTTTGAGGGCTGCAAATTTTTGCTTCAGTGTGTCAAAATCTTTTGTGATTTTGCCTTTAAATTTGTTTAATTCTTGAGACAACTTTTGAATTTCTCCTCGAATTTCTAATTCCAAATTTTGAAATGTCCTCGAATTTCTAATTCCAAATTTTTCTCCATTCTATTAATCTTGTTTGCAATACAAATTCTGAATTCGATTTCTGACATCTTGGCCAACTGTTTATGAATGGGATCTTCAGTTACATCTGCTATATCTTTCCTTGGGGGGTGGTCGATGTATTCTGGTTATTCATGTTATCAGAGTTTTTCCGCTGATTCTGCCACATGATTATTTACACCATTTGATTTTTCCCCTGGAGCTTTGTTGAAGACCCGTAGAGTGCTATAGCCTGAGAAACTGGGGACCTGTTTGGTGTGGTGGGGCTAAGTGGTTCTGTCTTGTTTTCAGCTGGTCTCTATTTGACCAGTGAAACAGTGAAATAGTGTTCACTATTAGACAGTTTCAGCTGTCTCTATTTGACCAGTGAAACAGTGACTAGTGAAACAGTTACTCTGGGTAGAAGTCTCAGCTGTGGAGAAATATCAGCAATTATGTCACCCCGCCCCCTCAAGCAACAATTGGAAAAGGAAAATCAAATGTTCCTACAACCACACACCCAGGGCACCACTTAAATAGTCCTTGGGTGATTGGCTCAGTTCAAAAGGTCCAAATCAATTGTCTCATTCAGCATCTGTCTCAGGTGGGAGAGTTTAAAAGGTGTCTGGCAACTGGATCACAGGGGTCTGGTGACAACTCAGATATGACTTACTCCAGTGTTCTGTGAAGTCAGGAGGACCCACCCAGAAAATAGATTAGTCTGGGAAGATTGATGCCTCCTTCCCCCTTGCACCTCTGTCACACCCAGTCACTGATAGCACTGCAGGGCTATGAGCCAGTTGCTTCCAATGAGCAGATACTCCAGGGGTTTGCACCTGCCTGAATCACATGGAAATCCATATCTGCTCAGCCAGGCTGCTGTGCTCTGCCTCTATCCAGTAGGGGGAGGTGAGGCCTGACAACCTCAGGTGCTTGATGGAGGCTGGGGAGTGTTCACTCAGTTCCAGCCCTGCCCCTGATTGATGTTACTGACAGAACAGAACAGAATAACTTTGCAGGAAATTTTTTCTGTCCCTGCTAAATTCCCCTGCAGAAGAGAAGCTGTTTTGAGTTCTCAGAGCCTGTGCCTTAGGCCATGTCTTTGCTTCTGCAGGTTTGTATTCGGTTAGCTGTCAGTTCTAGCCTACTGCCTTCCTTTGTCTATAGGTTGACAATCCCCTGAGGGTTGGGTGCGTCTTAGGCTCAGTAGGCTCAATAAAGTGGTCCTCTGGGTCAGCCCCACCCTGGAAATTTCCCGGCTCTGCGTGTGCGTTTTCTAGTCCCCGCACTCCACCTCAGGCAAACCCTTTACTCATGGGGCCTGTGTTTCTCTCCCAGATCTGTTCCGCAGTGGTTGCCACCTGAGAAGATACCTGACTTCCTCTGGTTGCCCAGGGAGACAGGGGGTGTGGCTTTGGAATATCTGGGAGTGAGCCCGATTGTTGCCCAAAAAGGCTGCTGCTTTGCGCCTCGGGGCACTGCTGCTCCCGTGTGGTTCCCTCTCAGCCGACCATCCTCTCCTTACTCCCATGCCACAGAATCAGCACTGACCAGCTGCAGTCTAGGCCCTGTCCACACCCCTCGAGAACTCACCCAAGAATCTGGACTCCTGGGGGACAGGCCTCCAGTCCTTAGAGTGAGAATGGAGTGGAGTGCTGGAAGCTCAGAATTGCAGGTAAAGAATATATACAGTTTTATACAGTTTTATGCCTGACAGGAGAATGCTGTGGCACCCTATTAGGGGAGGTAGGTCCAGTTTTTGGAGGGTCTCTCCTGTGGAGTGTAGTGGGAGGACCTTTGAACTCTGCTCGTCTGTTTGTTGGGCACTTCGAGCCATTCTCATGGGGGAGGGGACTTCCATCCACTTGGTGATGGATTTTGTATCTTTTGTTTGTATCCTTGGGGTTGCAACTTGCCTCAGCAGGGTTGATGTGCGTTCTTCAATGTTCTCTCTTGGTGCAGCTTAATCCAGCAGGTTACTTGCTAAATTTCTGTCCTTTAACTCTCCTTCTGGATGGGAGCCTCTGTGAAAAGCTGGCTTCAGTTAGTCATCTTTGCTGTTGAATCTTAACACATGTAGTGAGAATTATCTGTCTTTTCTGCCAGCAAATCTTTGTAAGTTATGCAAGGACATTGGAGGACTGTACCATTTAGGGCAGGGCTGGGCAAACTTCTTCTGGGAAGATGAGATAGTAAATATTTTAGCTTTTCATGCTTAAATGCAATCTCTGTCACAATGACTCAATTCTGCGTTGTACCACACAATAAACAATACGTAGCAAAATTGACATAGGTGTTTCCAATAAAACTTTATGAATGGTTTTGGATTTTGAGTTTCATATATTAATAGTTTACATGTATCATGAAATATTCTTTGGATATTCAACCACTATAAATGTTCAAATACAAAATGTATAAGCCATACTTAGCATGTAAAAACAGGCGGTTGGCTGTGGTTTCTTCATCCCTAACCTGCTAATCTTCGTATTTTGCAGCTTATCTCTGTGTGACATCTTGATGACATCTGGAGGACAGAGTGAACTAGGTTGGGGTGATTTTATCCTTTTTGGAAGGCCATGTAGGTATCATATCTTTCTCCCTATCTTGTCTAATTTCCTATCTTAAAATCCATCAATAACTCTAACCTAAACTGCTGAACTTATATTTAAAAATAGGTCCTCATCCATCTAGTTTATTTTCTGCTTCCAGATCCTGGCATGACTCTCTCACCTGCTCTCTGCTCTCAGAGTCCTCCCTCTTTCTCCTCTCTTTATTTTCATGCACCTCCATTATCTGTGTGCGCTCTGGCCTCTTCCATCTTCCTCATCAGAATGTAAGTTCCTCGGAAAGTGAGAGCAAGTACTTATTAATCTTTAGTCCTCTGGTGCACTATCAGAGTTGTAGTCAGAACTCCATAGGTGTTTTTTACATATAAATTCTTATCTAAAATGACAGGCTGAAATTGAGTGCTATCTAAGGAGAAAATAGGGTTTGCATGTCCTCTTTTATGTTTCTGTATGTCACACACGTTTGACCCAATTAATGATAAAAAGCAACAGCGGGAATGTCTGCATTTGAAGATACAACTTCTGCGAAGCAGGTCTCTTTCTTTCAGCCCTGAATCATTCATCATGCTGCCTCTATACTTTGCTCATTTGAAAATAAGGCAAAAACCAAACAGCTCAGTCTGGAGGCAACCCCAAGGCTGTAAGAGCAGTCAGTTGAAGAGGTGAACACGCTTGAGCTGATTCTTACACTGGTAAATTAACAGCACCGCTCATTGTCTCTGATTACAAAGATCTAATTCCAAACAAACTACTCTTGTTAAGGAAAGATTCCTAGTTTGCTGAAAAGGAAAAAAAGTCACTTGAAATGACTTTCCTCTTATTTGGAAAATATTTTCCTGAGATACTGAGTCCTCTCATCAATAAAGAAGGAATTTATTCAGCTGTGTGATAGGATTCCGAATTTTTTGAGTGATCCCTTTCATTCTGTTTAAGATGCAGGGTATATCTTTGAAGAATTACCATCTATTAGTTGTCATGGGGGTGACTAGCAGCACGTAAGAGCAGTTGCTACATTACTGAGAAACCCAGATGACATCAAAATTCAGTTGGTATGAATGTGACAATGGGACTTGTACACAGAACCTGGTAGGGATGTTAGGTCAAAGATATCAATGAACAATTTAAAAATTCAGCTTCTGTGCTAAGGGCAGCCACCCTGCCGTGTGAGCAGGAGTGCATGAGGGCCAGGAAATTAAAAGGCTTAACCACATGCTCAAACCCATCCAAGGTATTTTATTGTTTAAGTGAAGTGAAATACAAACACAAATAGCCAGGAGGGTGAAATTTAAATTAAACTTTAAAATCATTTTGTGTTTTAACCATCTACCGTGTTCTTAGCACAGCAGATAAAGCCACTTTCACTAACAGCCTAGAAAAATAACTCCCCTGGTTGGACGTTCTTCCTCTACCAGGTTCACTCTGTATGTGTTCACTCTGAACAAAAGTTTGGACAAGATCCAAAGGAATGTGACATAACTACCTAGGGGTTTCTAAGCCATGATGACTGTCCTTAACGGCCTTTTCCACAGTGATGACTGAGTTTGCAGTAGACTTTTAGGCTAATGCCTTTCCTTGTTCTGTGACTGCATTTAGAAATGCCAGGTAGCAGAGATGCCTGCAAGCGATTTCTAATAATTTATTAGGAATCCTCTTTACCACTTTCTGGCTTTTGTGTGTTGGATAAGCGTTTCTTGGCATAGCTGAGCAACTGTTCTCTGATCAGAAGTATGTGAATGAACAGGCTATTTCTCTGAACAGCTGAGTTTTTATTCTTTGAGTCACAGACCACCTGCAGAAATTCTCCCTTCTGGAGGGAAATCAGGACCCACATTGAAGATAGGCCAGGGGCTCTGTGGATTGGTAATTCCATGCCTTCTCTCTGAGGCCAAGAACTCTTCTGTCTTCTGAGAGGTTTGGGATCATTCCCCCAAAATTTAATTTCTAAAAGTCTGACATTAAGGTAGCAAGCTAAATGTAAAATGCTAAATGGCATAAGTTAAAAAGAAATTTCTCATGAAGGGAGTAATAAGGTCATCAATGTCTTGGCCTGTGACATGTAAAAACAAGTGTTTTTTTTTTACAAAGACATCTATCATGTTTGCTACATAGAGATTATTTCTTTAAGATTTAAGACAGGGCAATTGTAAGAGGGACTTTATCTAACAAATGCAATCAGCGTAACCTAATTCTTTGTACCCTCAAGGAATCCCAAACAATAACAACAAAAAAGATTTAAGAAAGGGTTTTATATAAAATTCTATGTGCAGGATTTTGAAGTAAGAGAAAAAAAAACAGAAAAAAGGAAATAAAGGAGTCTACTTGGCTTTAAGAACAGATGCAACTCTTCCGGGCAAGTTTGGTAAAAGGGACCAGGATGGTTTCAGGCACTCTTGGAAGCACTGTAGTCTCCTGACTGTTTCCCCCACAGTGGGAGGCAGAGCCAAGTCACTCAAATAAAGCTTCTCCTCAGGCCAAGAGAGGTTTCTGTATTTGAACCTAGACTTTGTATTTTTGCCTCAATTGAAGAATTCTCTGTGTTTATTTCTTTTTTATTTAAAAGTGCTTTTTCTTTAGGTTGAGGCAAAAGGAAAAAAATTCTTCTTAGGAGTTAAGAGAGGCAGGATGGACTTTTCCTGGTACTTTGTGGCTGAGTGAGAATAACTGTCCGTGGAGGCTTTCACGTTCCTTCCATCATAAGGTGGTGTCTATGAGCCAGGCCCCTGAACATGGGCTCCCTTCGTGATTGGTTGAAGAATGGAATTATGCTTTGTGTCCTCTGGGCCTTAGTTAGAGAATGCCATGCGGCTGCTCTTATTTCTCTTGTGATACAGGTTCTGGGAGCCGTGAGCCACTATATTTGAAGTCTGGCTACCCTTAGTCAATGTGCGGAGACATTGTGCTATAAAAGATTAACTCTCTGGGTTTAAGCTGTTCAAACTCTGTGCATCCAAGGAAATGTTTGCCCTTTTTTTTCAGCTCTTGGAAAGTATCGTTAAGCCCTTGGAATTTCTTTCTTTCTTTCTTTCTTTCTTTCTTTCTTTCTTTCTTTCTTTCTTTCTTTCTTTTTTTAGGTAGGGTCTCACTGTTACCTAAGCTAGAGTGCAGTGGTGTTGTCACAGCTCACAGCAACCTCAAACTCCCAGGCTCAAGTGATCTTCCTGCCTCACCCTCCTGACTACCTGGGACTACGGGTACAGTTATATGCCATGCCCCCATGCCCAGCTGATTTTTTAATTTTTTGTAGAGATGAAGTCGTGCTATGGTCTAGAACACCTGGCCTCAAAAAATCCTTCCACTTTAGCCTCCCAAAATGCTAGGACTTTAGGCATAAACTACTGTTCCCAGTCCTTTGGAATATCTTGCCTGTTAAGAATTGGACCATGCCAGATAGTTAATGACAGTGTTGTGATTTATGGCAGAAGACCTTGGGCTGTGGTTTCAGGTTGACCCCTGAAGAGGCTGGAAAGCTGAGGTCAGCTATGTGGGTAGTCAGCCATACCGATGTCACTGACCCCAAAATAAGCACAGGTCACCAAGGTTTGAGTGAACTTCCCTGGCTAGAAATATTTTGTTCATATTGGCACACATTATTGATGGGAAAATAAAGTACTGCTCACATATTTCCGCTGGAAGAGGACAACTAGAAGCTTTCACTTGGTGCCTCCTGGGCTCCTTCCTGTACCTGTTTTCCATTGCTGATTTTAATCTGTATCTTTTTTTTTGTACTATGACATAACTGTGTGTATAAAAGCTTTGCTGAATTCTGTGAGCCCTTCTAGAAGATCATTGCATCTGAGGATGGGTTTGGGGATTCTTGAACAAAAACACAGAGAAAGGAGAGAAGAAAAGACAGAGAGAGGGAGAGAGCACTCTTTTTTTTTTCTCAGAGGAGCCCCTGCTGTTCCACTCTGAGTCTTTCCAGTATTGGTTCCAGACATATGGGTGGAAGAGCCTTCAAAATGAGCTCAGCCCCAGCCACTGTCTAATTTCAATCATGTAAGAGCTGCCTGTTTGAACTCAGTCAATTCCCAGATTTCTGAGCAAAATAAGTTATTGTTATCATTTTTAGCCACTGTTTTGGCATAATTTTTTGCTCATCCATAGATAAACAGAACAGGTCTTGGTATCAGAAGTGGGATGCCATAATAGCATCCATGAAGAGACTATTAGCAAAAGCTTGATGTCTCTCAAAGGGACTTTTGGTGATGGCATAAAAGACATTGAGAAAAATGTTGCTAGAAGTTTTAAGAAAGTACACCCTTATTAAATAGTGGTGAAGAGTTTAGAAACACATTTGCCTAATGAATGCATTGACACGATAGATTTGGCTAAGTACATTTTCAGGTGGAATATTAACAGTGCCAACTTTGTTTCTTTTGGTTTTGTATAATACATTGAGGATAAAAAGACATGAGTTACAAGTGGAGAAGTTTAATTTTCAATTGAAATTTAGAGAACAGAGAGGGCAGAGCAAGATGGCGGACAAGTAACAGCTTCCTTGCATCTGGGCACTTGGAGTCTGGTGAGATGAGACTCCAGGCATCTCTGGCTGGTGGAATCTGCCTATAATCATCCCTGTGAGGATACAGGGAGTCATTAAGAGACTTCTGGACCCCAAGAGGAGGACAAAAACAGTGGAAAACTGGCAAGTGGTCGTGTGTGTTCAGTTCAATGGGTCTAATCCCTCCTGCAACTGTAAGTACAGTAGCAGCGAGATTGCAAATGGGAAAGGCCTTACCTGTGAACTGTTTTGGTGTTTTTGGACTTGGCACTCAGTTGAACTGCCTTGGGAAGAGCTTTAGCAGGAGTGAGGAGAATTTTGAGCATTGTCTAGGGCCCTAGTCTGAGCCACTGAGCCGGATGGAGGTAATAGTGTTTGGCTGTGGGCCACAGGGAGCCATTGGGAGAGAACTGCCCCAGCAAGGTCCGCCCTCAGGGTTGCAGAGCAAGGATTTGGTGGAGCTAGTAACCTAGTGACTGAGCAGCCTAAAGGCAGGGACTGAGTCGCCTTACAGCCCTAACCCTCAGGGGCAGAGTGAGACTGGTTTTGGCACATTGGCTAAGTGGATAGTCACTTCAGCAGTGATTCCAGCGACAAGCACTTTCCTGGGAAAGCTTCTGCTTAGCAAGTTGAGAAGCTTAAAGTGTCTTTTAAGAAGGCTGAAGAGAGACTTAGGGTGTCTACCCTGTGGGGTTTGAGAAATCAGCGTAAGCCTCCAGCCGTATCAGCATTGTGATTAACATCTCATACCCCAGAAGACCACCTGTTGCCCAGACATTATTCAACAAGATATATATACTGTTTTGGTTTTGGTTGTTGTTGTTGTTGTTGTTGTTGTTTTGTTTTTTAATTTCAACCTTTTCTGTACAGATTTTTTCTTTTTCTTTTTCCATTTTCTTTCTTTTCTTTCTCCATTTTTCTAGTTTAAATTCAATGTCCCATTGCTCCTTGTTTCAATAATTATAACTTCATTTTTGCTAGTGTTTCTAGCAAAAATTTTGCTAGAAATTGATTTTCACCCAATTTTATCCCGTAAAGTTTTCTGTTTGCTTGTTTTAGTTTGATTTATAGCATTTTTGTCTTTCCTCTCTACTTGGTGGAGGTGGGGTACTGTGTCTGATCAAGTTAGCAAAGAGCTGCTGACCTCAAGGGAACCACCCAACCAGGCACCCCCAGAGGTTGGGGTTTTTTTAAGGTTGTGTCCAAGTACCCTACTGTACACCTATATTGCTCTGTCTCCCTCTTTCTGTGCCTCTCTTCTTTGTGTCAATATTCCCTTTTATCCTTTTCTTTTCTTTTCTTTCTTTATTTTTCTTTTTTTTTATACCTTCTTGCTCTTCAACTTTCTCATCCTTCTGGTCCTGTACCAAAAGTACTCATCGAAATCCTACTCCACAGGAATGGGAACTTAAAGAGCAAGAGGAAGTAAAAGGAATATTAGGTCAAGGAAACAGATGAAATAAATCACTCATGAGGAAGAATCAGCATAGAAACTCCTGGCAACATGAAGAACCAATCCAGAGCAAACCCTCAAAGTGACCATGAGGTAGCTACTGCAGAGGATTATACCTATAAAGAAATGTTAGGAATGACAAAAAGGGAAATTAAAATACACATGATGAAAACAATGAAGGAAATGTTGGAAACAATGAAGGAAACTGCTAATAAAGTGGAAAAAAACCAAAAGGAAATCCAAAAACAGAATAAAATAGGACATGAACAATATAAATAATATAGAAAGAATATAGCAGAGCTGAAGAAACTGAAGCAGTCAATTAGGGAAGTTAAAGATACAATAGAAAGTATCAGCCACAGGTCAGACCATGCAGAAGAAAGAATTTCAGAGGTAGAGGACAAAGTTCTTGAGATAACTCAGATAGTTAAAGAGGCAGAAAAAAGAGAGAGAAAGCAGAACGTTCACTGACAGAATTATGGGACTTTATGAAACATTCCAACATATGAGTTATAGAAATCCCAGAAGGGGAAGAAGAACGTGCCAGAGGAATGAAAGGCATACTAGAGATTATAAATGAAAATTTCCCAAATATCACCAAAGATTCTGACACACTTCCTTCAGAGGAATATCAGACTCCAGGTCACCTCAACTCTAACCAAGCTTCTCCAAGACACACTGTGATGAACCTCTCCAAAGTAAAGACAAAAGAAAAAATTCTTCAACCTGCCAGGAGTAAGCACCAGTTGACCTACAGGGGCAAATCCATCAGAGTGACTGCATATTTCTCTAATGAAACTTTCCAAACAAGAAGACAATGGTCACCTACCTTTAATCTACTTAAACAGAACAATTTCCAGCCTAGAATTCTATATCCTGCTAAGCTACACTTTAAGATTGACAGAGAAATCAAATCATTTGCTAATATACAAACATTGAGGAAATTCGCCACAACAAGACCAGCTCTACAGGAAATACTTCAACCTGTTCTACACACTGACCATCACAAAGGATCAGCACCAAAGTGAGAACTCACAAATTAAAGGAAAAAACCTAACTTCCACACTGATGCAAAAAAATAAAACTAAGCATGGACTCTCACATAATAAGATGAATAGAATACTACCACATTTATCAATTATCTCAATAAAT